>JADRCD010112442.1:0-15348 GCA_019843815.1 Montemys delectorum
TCTGCCTTCCTCTTTCTCTCTCTTTTTCTTCCCCCTCCCTCCCTCTCTTCTTTCCTTCTTTTCTTTCTTCCATTTCTTTCCTTCCTTCTTTTTCTCTTTTTCTTCCCCTCTTTTTAACTAATTTATTTATTTATTTATTTACTTATTTATTTTTATTTTTTATTTTTGGTTTTTGGAGACAGGGTTTCTCTGTGTAGCCCTGGCTGTCCTGGAACTCAGTTTGTAGACCAGGCTGGCCTCAAACTCAGAAATCCGCCTGCCTCTTCCTCCCAAGTGCTGGGATTAAAGGCGTGTGCCACCACTGCCCGAATAATTTATTTTTTACTTACTTTATATATAGATCACAGCCCCCTCCTTCCTCTTCTCCAAGTCCCACCTTGACAAATCCCTCCTCCCACTGCTCCCTCTTTCTCCTTAGAGAATGGGAGCCTCCACCCCCCACCCCACCCCCCACCCCCCACTCCCTTGGGTACTGCCCCACTCTGAGACATCGAGTCCCGGTAGGACTAGGCCCAGTCAGGCAATCCAGGTGGGGAAGGGAATCCAATAGCAGGGAGCAGAGACCAAGACCACCCTGCTCTGTTTGATAGGGGACCCACATGAAGACCAAGCTGCAGATTGCTACAAATGTGTAGGGGGGGTCTAAGGTCCAGCTCCCTGGTTGGTGGTCCAGTCTCTGCGAGCCCCATGGTCCCAGGTCAGTTGGCTCTGTAGTTCTTCTTGTGGTGTCCGCGACCCCTCAGTCTTGTCCGAATCTATCTTCTACTCTTCCACAGGACTTCCCAAGCTCTGCCAGATATTTGGCTGTGGGTCTGTGCATCTCCATCCACTGCGGAATGAAGCCTCTCAGAAGAGAGTTATGCTAGACTCCTGTCTGCAAGCATAGCATCATTAATAGCATCCCGGGTTGGTTCTTTCACATGGGATGGGTCTTAACTTGGGGCAGTCATTGGTTGACTTCAGCCTCTGCTCCATCTTTATTCCTGCACATCTTGTAGGCAGGACAAATTTTGAGCTGGAGGTTTTATGGGTGTATTGACACCCCCTCCCCTCCTCTGGAAGTCCCGTCTGGCTACAGGAGCTGGCCACTTCAGTCTCTATAATCAGCTATACCACTCCTAGGCATATACCCAAAAGATGTTCCACTATACCACAGGGAGATTTGCTAACTATGTTCATAGCAGTTTTATTCATAACAGCCATAAACTGGAAACATCCTAAATATCCCTCAATTGAAGAATGGATAAAGAAAATGTGGTATATCTACACAATGCGATACTATTTGGCTATTAAAAGCAAAGGCATTTGGGCTGGAGAGATGGCTCAGAGGTTAAGAGCATTGACTGCTCTTCTGAAGGTCCTGAGTTCAAATCCCGGTAACCACATGGTGGCTCACAACCATCTGTAATGAGATCTAACACCCTCTTCTGGTGTGTCTGAAGATAGCTACAGTGTACTTACATATCATAATAAATAAATGTTAAAAAGAAAAAAAAATAAAAGCAAAGACATCACGAATTATGCAGGCAAATGGGTGGAACTTGAGAATATCATTCCAAATGAGGTAACCCAGAGCTAGAAAGATACGTATAGTATGTATTCACTTATAAGTTGCTATTAGCCATAAAGTACAGGACCATCATGCTACAATCCACAGACCCAAAGCAACTGCATAATAAGAAGGTCCCAAGGGAGGGTGCACAGATCTGTGATATAGGTTGAGGTTGATAGAGAGAGGGTCCTGGATAAGCAGGGTGGGGGAGGGGAATGAGCATGATGATCAGGTGTGGGGAGAAGGTAGGCAGGAGAGGGTTGGAAGTGAGAATGGAAATTGGTGGAAGGGGGGGCATCTCTGGTGACCTGGTATGGGGGAGGATATGGGGAGTCTATCGGGGTGACCCTAGCTGAGATTCCTTAGGTTTCTAGATCCTAGGGGAGGCGGAGCCTTTGGCATCACCAGCAAAGAGAGCCTTCCTGGCTGGGAGTCAGTGGGCTCTGGAAACAGCTTTCTTGTGGTCGAGATGCTGTGCAGGGCTCTTTATCCTTCCCCTGACCTTAGGTGCCAGGAGGAGCTGAGGCTCAGTGTAAGGGGAGCACCAGGATGATACAGGTTTGCTTCTTGAAAACATGGAACTTATTGGGGAGGTGGAAGAAGCACAGGATGCCAGGCAGAAGGTGGAGCCAAGACAAAGGGGAGGAGGTGGAGGTGTGGTTTGGGTTTCTGTAGCCTGTGGCTGAAGGCACCTTGAGGTTTGGGTGGCTCTTTGTAGCCTTGGGGGAACCCCAGAGGGCTGATCACTTCTTGACTAGTTCCACAGAGGCTTCTTCTGAGAGCACAAATACATGGAAGAAGTGCTTGGGGGTCTGTGAATAAATAATGAATGAATGAATGAATGAATGAACGAATGAACGAATGAAGAGAGAAATAGAGGTATGTGGAAATGGAAGAGACAGACACAGAGAGAGTATGAAAACATGAACGTGAATGAGAATGCACTCAGTGGGTGTACGGGTACCAACTCAATGTTTTTAGAAATTTTCATCTGGGTGTAGTGCTGCATGCCTTTAATTCCAGCACTCAGGAGGCAGAAGCAGGTAGATCTCTGTGAGTTCAAGGCCAGCCAGGAATACATAATGAGACTCAAACAAACCATAAGACAAACAAATTGCTCACAACCCAAAGGTATTGTAGACACTAATATCCTAGTTAACATGAAACATTTCTAAGTTTTACCAATGAAGGCAGAGTCCAGAAACAGAGAATCCACTAAATGGAACACATCAGACCATGTATAAATTTAATAGTTTATTATTTTTTTTATTGGGTGCTGGGGATGGGACTCAGAGAGCCACCCATGCTAGGCAAACTGGGGTGTATCATTGAGCTACACCCCGGTCCCAAATGTGTGTGACTCTACTGAGGGGATTCATGGGCTTGGGAATTGTGTTAAATCACCCACAGAGGAAAAGGGAAGAGCTGCAGGGGAGGGTGCCTCAGGGACTCTCTCAGGATCTCAAAGGTCTCAGAGCAGGGACACTGGGATGAACAAGGTGGCTGGAACTGGAGCAGAGTGCCCCCCCGAGTTGCCTGCGTGGCTAGGGAAGCACAGACCCTCAGTGAGCAGGGCAGGGAGCCGAGGGCTGCTCACAGACCCAGAAGTTGTTTGCAGTACAAGTGCTGTCATTCCATTTATCGTCTGCCATTTCCACGCAGTCTTCATCCCCTTTATTATTGGGCTCCCCCTCTTTCCAGAAGCTGTAGACATAACTAGTTGTCAGAGACAGCCATCCTGCCCAGAACCACCCACTCCTCATTCACTGCAGAAGTCCTGGATCTTGGGCTTTCGTAAACAAAGTCTGAGGGCCAAGCCAGTGGACAGGAGTCCAGGGCAGGGCTTAGCAAAATGTGGGTTCTCATTTTGCTCACCACCCCACCTCCATGAGAACCATGCCAGCAAGGTGAAAACACAGATTCTGGGGACTTGGGCTTAGGGTTAAAGGACAGAAAGTCCAGGGATGTGGGGTCCTGGACTTGAAATGTCCCTGAAGGCTGCGTTTAGAGTGAGGGACATCTCCCCGCCCCATGCCTCTGGCCCATGGATTCTGAGTGTTCACCTGAGTTTGAGTGGGGTGTCATCTACCCACTGCCAGGAACCTTCTTGTCTATGATCGCTGAGGCCGATCCAGGTGAGCTGACTCTTTCTGATGTGCCAGTACTTGAGGAATTGCTGAATGGAGGTGGGAGTCAGGAGGATGGACAGAAGGATACCTCTACCGCTCCAAAAATCCCACTCTTTCCTACCTTTAGGCAGGTTCTTTCTGCGCTCAAGCCTATCGATGTTAATCTGGTTTTCTGGCGTACGAATGCATCCATGGGTGGGGGTTAAAGGGCACACTCGAGGAAATACGTTCGTTTATATCTTAGCTCATAGGTGTATCCCAAGAGAGTTACAAAAACAATCACAAAGCTTCTCTGACTCCCTTTGGTCCTAACCCACCTCTTATGTGTTCTTCTTCTTCTAGACAACCTCCCTCACTCCACTGTGCTTCCTCCTACAGGAAGCCCCCCCAGACAACATCTCCTCCACATCCACAGCTTCCTATCTAGAGTCCGATGCCTAGGACGGATTGCTGTGGCCCCACTCACCTGCTCTGCAAGACTGTTGACAATCACCAGGTGGGCTCCAAGGTCCTGGCAGGAGGAGGCCGAGGTTTCCCAGCTGCCCAGGGTTCTGGAGAAGAGGTAGCAGCTTCCCTGGAAGAGCTCCCAGTCCCAGGGACAGGGCCTGCACAGGCCAGCTACAGAGCAAACACTGAGCTCAGGGGCTGGGCTCTCTTCTCCCCTCGGCCCTGGACATTAGATCCCAGGGCTGGTCTCCTATTTCAGTTATCAACTCAGAGCTCCCAAACCCAGACCACAATCCCTGTGCTAGATCCTGTCTGCCTCAGTGGGAGCCCCAGAATGTGGAGGCTAAGCCCTCTGATGACCCCTCTGCTCTGTCCTAACTCAGGCCTTGGAGTCTCACCCAGCGAGGCATTGAATTGAGTCAGCTGCTGCTGGATCTGCTGGATCTGCTCCAAGCTGGAGTGTGTCTGCTCCTGAGGAACAGCTACTACAAGGAGAGGTTGGCAACAATTAAACATCAAATGCATGCCTGGTCCAGAGCTGGACCCAGGAAATAACAGTTGGTGGTCATAGTGACCCCAGGAGCCCATTTCACAGACCAAAGCACTGAGTCTCAGACTCTGTTAGGCCCAACAGGTCTCTGACCTCCCCCATCCTGCCATGCTCCCAGCATGCATGCCTGTGCCCATGGTTACCCACCTAACACAACCCCAGAGTCTTCTCCCACCTAGAGCCTCAGTTACCCTTGTCCAAGTTGGGGCTACCCTGCTGATCCTGGGTCTGTCCTTGTGAGTATGCACGAATCTTGGAAACTGCAAGAGAGAAGAGCACACCCATGCCCTCATATGAACACTGACAGTGTCTGGCTGTGCCAAGTTCAGTTGCAAGGGAGAGATGAGCTCCATTTCAGAGAGGGACAGTAAGCTGCGGGTGGTCACAGATGAAATGAGGGATGTGGACTTAGATGTCCCAGCTGTGGTGAATTTGGGGCTAGGTGAGGATCATCACAGAGGGAAAATCTAAGAGTTCAGTACTGTCCCACAGTTCAGCTACAGTTCTTGCTTACAAGTGCAGAAATAAAATAATAGAATAAAAACAGACACACACACCCCACTCCAGACCCCCTTTCCCAGCCCTGCCCTGACTTACCTTGAACCAGGGTGGCCAACATAAGCAAAAAGAGGCCCAAAGAAATGAGAAGCAGCAGAAGCCAGGGGACTCGAGTCAGATGTCCTGCAGAACCAACAGGTGGGCAGAGCTGAGCTCCCAGGGAGCAGATCCTGCCCTACTGTGTTCACTCTGCAGAGGATCCCTGACACCTCTGCCCCTGAATCACCCTGATACCTTGCAAACTCTTGGAGCTGCAAACGAGACCCTCGGGGTCATTCTCAGCAAATCCCTGGTCTCTGGATGTGACCTCCGCCTCTGAATGGGACAGAAGGTAAGCAGCTGACCCTTCAAAGTTCTGCCATCTCCCTCACCCCCACAAGCTAGAGGCCAGCTCCAGATCCTGGATCCTGAATCCTGCTCCCCTGAGAGGGCGCCCAGCCTACCATGGGTCTTTGGCTGATGGAGCTCTGGCTCTCCTGACATTTTCAGCTTCTCTTGACTCTCACTTCTCCACCTTCCCTCTGCCCTGGGATTTATGTAACCCCATGGCTCTCTGCGGCGCCCTCTGTGAGGTCGATTCTTCTCTGACTCAGGGGAAAAAAAAGGAACAGGATGGGGACATCCTCACCCCGGAAAAGTGGGGAAAGAGACATTGCTTGACATAGCTAGAAGAGTAGGTGGTAGAGTGGGGACAGGAGCTGTGGTATATATTTTAGTAGCATTAGCTTGAGGCAGCCAGTTACAGTCCATGTGCAGGCAGAGGACAGCAAGCAATGGACTGATGCATGCCAATGCTCGGCTTGCTGTCTCCTTCTCATCCTGGGATTTCTTGCCCAGTGAATGGTGCCACCCGAAGTGCTTTCTTCAACTAAGCAAAATAATCCTCCGCAGACTTGCCTAGAAGCCTATTCCCCAGGTGATTCTAACTTCTAGCAAGTTATTCTTCCACACTGCATACAGGTACTCGCACCATCATCATATACAAATTTTTATCTCCTCCCCTGTGAAATGGACCGGTGTCTCTGTCTTCCAATGTAAGGCAGTGGAGTCCAGAGGAATGTGTACAAATAATGTATGCTGAGACGGAGCCTCAGACACTGTGCAACATGGTCCTGTGGCATTTCTAACTCAGCTCCGAGGGTGGAGTGGTCCCTGGTGTTCACTTGCTCATAACTGAGTTTTACTTCGTAGGTGTTGAAAAGAATATTCCATCTTTGAGGGAAGCCTCTTAAGACTTGAGATGTTCTAGCATACATGGGGCTGGACTGACCCCCCCCCCCGGCACATATGTAACAGACATGCTCAGTCCCCATGGTTGGTCCCTCAACAACTGGAATGGGTACTGTCCCTAAAGCTGTTGCCTGGTTGTGGAATTTGTTCCCCAACAGAGCTGCCTGTCTGAACTCAGTGGGAGAGGGTGCACCTAATCTTGCAGAGACTTGATGCACCAGAGTTGGGGAACACCTGGGGGAGGTACCCTCCCAGAGGAAAAGGGCAGGGGTTGGGGAGGGACTTTATGAAGGGGGAACCACGAGGGGACGCAGTGTTTGGGATGGAAATAAATGAATGAATGAATGAATGAATACATAAATAAATAACATTCCATCCCTGCAAGGGAGCCCTTTAAAACTCCAGAAATAAAGAAATCGAAGGCTTCAGGATCTCCTTGAAGCTCAGCAGATGCACTAAGCCCCCCCCCCCCCGCCCACCCCCCAAGCATTAGCAGGAAGGAGGATTCTGAGAGACACTGTCACACCCACTGAGCTCCTGGGAGAGGCTCAGGCCAATTGTCTCTAGCTACAAGAGACACTCTGTGACCCGGACCTGTGTGCTCTTGGATTCTGGTTGTCAAGAACTTTCACCCATGTTGGGGTGAGCTTACCACAATGCAGCTGTCTTTGAATCATTTCTGCTCCTCTGAGTAAATCCCTCATACACTCTTGTAAGTAACCACAGTAAATTCACCCAGTTGGTGAATATCTTTGGTGGTATCTTTACTTCAGTCTGACATTAATTCCCTATCTCAGATGCATAGATGTCTGGTCACCTCTCCATGGGAGCAGTGTCCTATAACAGTAGATGCTACTCTGGCCTTTTCAGGTGACGTTTAACCTGAGATCCTCTCTGTCCCTCCCAGGTGACAAATACTGCTGAAACTCAGTGCTCCCAGTTGGGCTGTGTTACTTGCGTGTTTTGTGGGAAGAACTTCACAAGACATCAGCCCAAGTGAGACGCCTCTGTAGTTGGTGGAGCATGACAGCAGTCATCCCGCTGTAAATGTGTGTGCTAAGAGAATATATGTAACTCCAAGCACACACGCACAATCAAGTACTCCCATAACGCCGGGGCTGGGACTACAGATGGCATCTGGGGACTTAGACAATTTCTTGTGCCTTCAGTGACTGAAAAGGGTCAAGGAGTTCTCCAGGGTCTCTCTCCCTCCCCCCCCTCTCTCTCTCTCTCTCTCTCTTTAAAATAGACTCCAGAACAAAATAGAAGAACATAACTACTTATAACTACACTCATCTGATATTTGACAAAGAGGCCAATGGCATACAGCAGAGCAAAGTCAATGTCTTCAATAAATGGTGCTAGGAAACTGGTTGTCCACATGCAGGAGAATTCAATTAGACTTGTACCTATGGCCTCATACAAAAATTAGCTCCAAGTGGATCAAAGACCTTAATTTGAAAATTTCCAGAAGGAAACATAGTCAGTACCCTACAAACTATAGCTGTCGGAGAGGACTTTCTGAACAGGACTCCATTTGTCAAGGAGCTAAGGCCAACAATTGACAACTGGGGGCCTCATAAAACAAAGCAAAAGCTTTAGCACAGCTAAGGAAATAATCAATGGAGTGACGAGGAAGCCCACAGAATGGGAGGCAATCTTTGCCAACTATACATCTGACAGAGGATTAATATCTAGAATCTATGAAGAGCTAAAAAAAAAAAGTTAATAAACAATTGAACTTTAAAAAATGGGCCAGGAATCTAAACAGCGAGTTCTCAATAGAAGAGATAAAAATGGCTGAGACATAACTTTAAAAGTGTTTATCATCCTTAGAGATTAGGGAAATGCAAATTAAAACAATTTTGAGATTTTTATCTTACCCCAGTCAGAAAGACTAAGATCAGCAAAACAAGGAACATTAAATGCTGGTGAGGTTGTGGGGAAAAGAGAACCTTCAGCCAGTGCTGGATACAGCCACTATGGAGATTTCCCCAAAAGCTAAAAATATCTACCCAGCTATACCACTCTCATGCATGTGCCCAAAGGACTCAGCTCCTAATCCGCAGACACTTGCTCAGCCATTCTAATTGCTGCTCTATTCACAATAGCTAGGAACTGGAAACAACCTAAATGTCCTTCAACAGATAGTAGAAATGGGATACATATATACAATGAAATACTATCCAAGTATAAATAAAAAGATAAATCATAAAATCTTCAAGAAAATTAATGGAACTAGAAAAATATATTGAAAAAAATATTGGGGGTAGTCCAGATAGCAAAAGACAAAGGTCACATGGTCTTGTTCATCTGTGGTTCCCAGCTCCAGTCCTCATATATAAGTATAGCTATCACCCATCATCAAGAAAGCCTCTCTTTACAGCTTTATAAATCCTCACAGAAAACCAGAACTGGACAACACAGAGAGTTTGGTCCCAGTAGGTACATGTACATCTCAGCTCTCCTGTTTTGCTCATACTTGATCCTGTCCCTTTTTCCCCCTCCCAGCAAGACCCCTCCTTCTCTCTGCCTCCCTTGATTATTTTGTTTCCCTTTATAAGTGAGATTGAAATATCTTCACTTGGGCCTTCCTTCTAGTTAAATTGGGTCTATGGGTTGGCTGTACTTTTTGATCATGAGTATTCTGTACTTTTTGGTTAATATCCACTTAACAGTGACTACATGACATACCATGTGTGTCCTGAGTGGGTCTGGGCTACCTCACTCAGAATGATATTTTCTAGTTCCATCCTCTTGTCTTCAAGATTCTTGATGTCCTCATCTTTAATAGCTGAATGACATTCCATTGGGTAAATGAACCACATTTTCTGTATCCATTCTTCAGTTCAGGGACATCTGGGTTGCTTCTAGGTTCTGGCTATTACGAATAAGGCTCCTATGAAGATAGTAGAGCATGTGTCCTTATGGTATGGTGGACCATCTTTTGGGTATACGCCCAGGAGCTGTATAACTGGGTCTTCAGGTAGAAGAGTGCCAAGAGGCTCTAGCTGTACTATTGTAGGGAAGCCCTCAACCATGCTGAATTAAAGGCTTTTGGAGTAAGGTCTGAATGAAATGTGACCAGCTGCCCTAAGCTCCTGCCTCTCATGCCTTCTCTACCACAATGGTCTTCACCCTCAAATGGTAAACCAAAATACTTCTTTTTGTCCTAAGTTGTCCTTGGCTGAGTATTTTATCACAGCAACAGGAAACTAACTAAGACAAAGAGACTCTCCTTGAATGACAGTTGAGGCTATCTGAAGTCTATTAAGCCCAGGGAGAGATGTGGACTTGAGTCATCTGAGAAATATATCAGAGGGTCGAGAACTTTACCAGTGGCTTTGAAGGCAGCCTATGTAGCCTCAGCTAACACCTCTCATAGCGATATATGGCTTGCTCCTACGGCATCCTAAATAGACTGCGAACAGAATGGTCAACAAGCATCAGATCCCACAAGCTGACAGGAATCTCTAGAGCATTGGCACAGCCAAGGTGAACACCTCATCTGTCCAGGCCAGATGTCGAACAGAAAGAGCGTGCTCAGCCGATTCATTATCATGATGCTTTGAGGGTTTTCTGAAAGAAGCAGGAGACAGCATTCTTTATGTACCTTTGCTGACACTCCTTTCCACCACAAGACATAAGCAGTGTCTACGCTTCCTCCTAAAATCCCAGTGACACTATGGGTGTGAGTATTCGTCCCCCAACAGACCTTACTCCAAAAGCCTTTAATTCAGCATGGTTGAGGGCTTCCCTACAGTAGTATAGCTAGAGCCTCTTGGCACTCTTCTCTAGCTTACATACCTTAGCCTCTCCTCCAAGCCACCTGCAGTTAAGGGAGCGGTGCATATAGCCGGTGGAGGGGAGCAGCTGGGCCCTCAGGTGAGGGTCTATGACCCTTCCTATGCCTCCATAGGGGGATGTAAACAGTCAACAAGCCCAGCTGGGATGATCCTTTTGCAAGAGGGCAATGTTGAACTCCTCAAGATGGCGGCTGCTTGGCTCAGAGGATAGTCACTCACATATGCATGAAAATTTTCCTGGAGGTTATTGTCTTTATCAAAGTATAACTTTGGGGCTATGAAAAGACCAAACACCTTTAAGGCGCGCTTGCTGCCAAGCCTGACAACCTGAACCCAATTCCTAGGACCCAAATGGTGGAAAGAAAGAAATGACTTTTCCTCTGTCTTCCACAAGCATGCCATGGAACACAAATACATAAATAAATGTAATTTAAAAGTATTTTCATATTTATAACTACAATAAGCTGACTTCCCTTGAGAAAACATGGTGATGAGAAAGCAATGAGGTAACCTATTCAATTTGCTAAAAGAAAAAAGATGGGGCTGGAGAGATGGCTCAGCGGGTAAGACTGCTCTTCATGAGTTCAAATTCCAGCAACTACATGGTGACTTACAAACCACCCATAATGTGATCTGACGTCCTCTTCTGGTGTGTCTGAAGACAGCTACAGTGTACTTAATTGTAATAATAAATAAATCTTTGGGCCAGAGCGAGCAGGGATTGAGTGAGCGGGGCCGAGTGAGGCCGACTGGAGCAAGCAGAGGTCCTAAAAAAGTCAATTCCCAACAACCAGATGAAGGCTCACAACTATCTGTACAGCTACAGTGTGTACTCATGTACATAAAATAAATAAATAAATAAATCTTTAAAAAAAAAGAAAAAAAAGAAAAAGAAAAGAAAAAAGGTATCAGTCAGCAAAACTATATTTCCTACCATGGGAAGAAATTTCTTGGATGAACTTTGTTTTTATATCTTAATTATGTCTTAATTAATGGATCAACTAATTTGTGGGTGTTATGCACATGCCACATCGAATGTGTGGAAGTCAGAAGACAACTTGTGGAAATGGATTCTCTCCTTGTAGGTCCTAGGAACCAAATTCATTACCAGGTTTGGCAGCAAGTACCTTTACCCTCTGAACTAATTCGCTGGCACCTTTTTGTGCTTTTTTTTTGTTTTTTTTTTTTTTGAGACAAGGTTTCTCTGTGTGGCCATGGCTGTTCTGGACTCACTCTGGAGACAAGGTTGACCTCAAACTCACAGAAATCTGCCTGTCTCTGCCTCCTGAGTACTGGAATTAAAGGCATGTGCCACCATGCCCAGCCTGCCTTTTTGCACTTTTTATATGACTTGAGTAAAACAAATGACTGCAGATTCATAACCATTCCCTCGCTATGAACTGCCTAAAACAGGGACCATGCCTTTATCTGCTCAACCATTTTGCCAGCTCCTAGATGAACTTTGTAAACATGACGTTCAGTAAAAGAAGCCATGCACAGAAGATCACATCCTGGATAAACCTGAGACAGACTGAAAGGGTCTGGATCTACTCATGGGGCACACTTTATTTTTCTGCTGCATCCAGTTGGAATTCAGCTCTCGGGGGCTGCTTCCACACAGTCTAAATTTGACAATTCTAACTCACAGCTCTCTCTGAATGAATAATAGACTTCTGAGAGCTGGTAGAATCTTCAAAGAGAACCTCCTTATCTTAGTTGCCTTTCCCATCATTGTGATAAAATACCTTGACCAAGGCGATGTAAGAGAAAGGGGGTGACTTTGGTTCACAGTTCAAGGATACAAGCATTATGGAGAGGAAGCCACAGCAGCAGGGGTCATGTTGCACTCACGATCCAGAAGCTGCAAGAATAATGCTGGCACTCAGTTTGCGTTCTCCTTCTTTATTAAATTCAGGTTCTCTGCTGCCCAGTTAAGACAGGCCTTCCCACCTTCATCAACCTACTCTAGGTAATCCTTCACAGGTGTTCCAGGGGTTGTCTCCTAGGTGATTCTAGATCCAATCTAAAGTTGACATCATTAATATCCCATACACTCCCCCACACAGGGACAATGCACAAGTCAGTCCACGTATTTTTTGTCCTGTTTGAGAAGCAGTGCTCCCATCTGTCCAGTTTGTGCACTGCACCCCTAATGCTGCCATATAACTACAAGCAAAGCCTCTCTTGTATAGTCATTGGTTTCTGCCTATCCGTGATTTCTATCTCTGGGAGAGCAGATGGAGCTGCTGGCAACGTCACATTCCGCTGGCCTCAGCTACTTGGAGAGCAGTGAGGAAAGCTGATAACTCTGAGAGCTTTCTGCATTCGAAGCTCAGAGCTGTGAACAAAAAAGGGAGCTATGGTTCACCTTTTCGAAATTTGAAAAATTACATATAATTATTTACTCTGTACAAGTGCCACAGAAAGCACAAGGAGGTCAGAAGATATCTCGGGGAAGTCGATTTTCTCCTTAGACAGAATGGCTCCTGGGAACTTAACTCAGGGCATAAGTTTTGGCAGCAAGTTCCTTTATTCACAGAGCCATCTCACAGATTCCTGTTTGCACTTTTTCTTTGAATTAAGTAAAACAAATTTTAGTGGATTTGTAACAATTTCCTTGACATAAATTGTCCAGGTTAGGAAAATTGAGAGAGACAGAGAGAGAGAGAGAGAGAGAGAGAGAGAGAGAGAGAGAGAGAGAGAGAGAGAGACAGAGAGAGACAGAGAGAGACAGAGAGAGACAGAGAGAGACAGAGAGAGACAGAGACAGAGAGAGACAGAGAGACAGAGAGACAGAGAGACAGAGAGACAGAGACAGAGGGGGGAATTCCATTTCCTGGGACCTGGGAGGAGGCAGTAATGAAGGATGAGACCTTGGTGGACTGGGAGTTTTCTTTGGGGATGATGACAAAGACTCTGCAAATAGATAGCTGCTGTTTGTGTGACAGTATGAATACTTCAGTGCCAATGGATTCTATACTGTAAGTGATTAAAATAGCCAATGTTAGGGTGCCACCAAGATGGCTCAGTGAGGATTGCCATCAAGCCTGACAACTTGAGTTTAATCTCCAGACCCACATGGTGAAAGGAGAGAACTGCCTTCCATAAGCTGTCCTCTGACCTACACACACACACACACACACACACACACACACACACACACACACACACACACAGAGAGAGAGAGAGAGAGAGAGAGAGAGAGAGAAATGAATAATTTTTTAAAAAATCTTTTTTTTAAAGAATTTTTTATTCGTTTAATGTATGTTAACATTGTTGTTGTCGTCTTCAGACACACCAGAAGAGGGCATCAGATTGTTTATTACAGATGGTTGTGAGCCACCATGTGGTTGCTGGGAATTGAACTCAGGACCTCTGGAAGAGCAGTCAGTGCTCCTAACCATTGAGCCATCTCTCCAGCCCCTTAAAAAAAATTCTTTAGTCCTTTTTTACAGTCCAGACTTCACCTCCCTCCTGGTCTGCTCTCCAACTGCTCCCCACCCCATACCTCTTCCTGCCCCCCTCCAACTCCAAGAGAATGTCCTTACCCCCACCCCCATGCCACCAGGCCTCCCCACTCCCTGGTTAGGTGAGTCTCTCGAGGGTTAAGTGCGCTTTCTCTCACTGAGGCCAGGCCAGGCAGTCCTCTGCTGTATATGTGTTGGGGGCCTCATATCAGCTGGCGTATGCTGCCTGGCTGGTAGCTCAGTGTCTGAGAGATCTTGGGGGTCCAGGTCAGTTGAGACTGCTGGTCTTCCCTTGGGGCTGCCCTCCTCCTCAGCTTCTTCCAGCTTTTCCCCAATTCAACCACAGAAGTCCCAAGCTTTCATCCATTGATTGAGTGCTAGTATCTGCATCTGACTCAGCTACTTGTTGGATCTCTCAGAGGGCAGCCATGCCAGGATCCTGTCTATAAGCACGCCACAGTATCAGTAACCCTGTGCCTCCCTTGATCTAGATTCCAATTTGGGCCTGTCACTGGACCTCCTTTCTCTCATATTCTCCATTTTTGTCCCTGCAGTTCCTTCAGACAGGAACAATTCTGGGTCAGAGCTTTTGACTGTGGGACAGCAACTCCATCCCTCACTTGATGTCCTGTCCCTCCACTGGAGGTAGACTCTCCCCCTTCCCACTGTAGGATATTTCATCCAAGGTCCCTCCCTTTGAGTCCTGAGAGTCTCTCACCTCCCAGGTCTCCAGTACATTCTAGAGGGTCCCCCACTCCTTTCTCCCGAGGTTGCTTGTTTCCATTCTTTCTGCTGGTCTTCAGGGCTTCAGTACTTTTTTCTTCCCCTCCCCAACACCTGATCATGTTCCCCCTTCCCCTCCCTGTACATTCTCCCACCTAGGTCCCTCCCTCCTTCTTCCCCTAGGACTGCTTTTTTCAACCTCCCAAGTGGGATTGAGGCATCCTCACTTGTGTCCTTCAGCTTGTTAACCTTCTTGAGTCCTGTAAGTTGTGTCCTGGGTATTCTGTACTTTTTTGACTAATATCCACTTATTAGTGAGTACATACCATGCATGTCCTTTTGGGTCTGTGTTATCTCACTCAGGATGATATTTTCTAGTTCCACCCATTTGCCTGCAAAACTCATGATGTCCTCATTCATAATAGCTGAGTAGTATTTCATTGTGTAGATGACCCATATTTTAACTAAGAGAAACACACCTGTGGTTGGAAAAAATTCTCAGTTTCTGACTCATTTCTAGGAGGGCATGCACATGGCAAGAGGTGAGTGGAACATCTTAATAGAAATGTGGTGGTAAGGACTTTAGATAGGATTTGAGATTGTGTTTGTATTTTGGGGAAGGGTTCTAGATGCTATTTGGAAGAGGGGTAATGTGTGCTTACTATTCTAATAAATCATATAGCTTGTCTTAGGGTTAACTGCTGTGATAAAGCACCATGGTTCAAGACAACTTGGGGAGGAAATGGTTTATTCCAGTTTACAGCTTGTAATCCATTATCCAGGGAAGTAGGGCAGGAACTAACAGGAACCTGAAGCAGAAACTGTGAAGAAGTACTGCTTACTAGCTTGTTCCCATGGCTTGTTCATCCTGCTTTTTCTTTTTTTT
>JADRCD010112470.1:0-10705 GCA_019843815.1 Montemys delectorum
CTCTGCTTCCTAGCCAAAAATAGATTACAGAGGAGAAACTGCCGTCCTACTGCCCGCTGCATCGTTTTCCCATCCTCATAATTGTTCTCTTCCACAGAAACTAACAGCTAGAGGGTACCAAGCCTTCAAAGAACAACAGTGCCACAATCCAAACTTCTCTGCAAATTAGAGACAGCCACCAGTCTCCTTGGGCATAGAAGAAGGAAAGACATAATTTTGTATTGGAGAGTCCTTGGCAAATGAGAGAATGGCAGGCAAGTTTTCAGTGCCCATCTGGCATTCATCGTAGCTGCTGAAGATTAGAATTGGTAGCAGAGATTGTATGTGGAGTACTACTTTGAGCAACAGATGCTAGTGGGATTCCTTCACATACTGGCAAAAGATGTCACTGATGATGCCAACGTCACTACAAAAGAGCAATGATTTCTCATCAGGCCCAGCTTTGGGCAGCCACACAAAACAATGCCTTCTGAGAAATGTCCCGAAATGACATTGTGATTTGGAGAATGACACATAAATGCAAGTTACTCTCTATGAAATCTCATAGGCTCCTATATCCCTTGAGTTCTGAACATGGCTCCTGATTCTATCTCATACCTGCCCATCTTTGCACACTCTAGAATGCCCTCCAGAGCACCCTACTCACACTGCTCTGATTTGAGCCTTTCTGCAACTTCTACAGAGATAGACCAGCTAGTCCTTGTCACAGCTGGGGGTGAGTTTGGACAACCCTTACGTCATATCTTCCCCAGCTCTAGGACTTTTTCTTCTGGATCATTAGAGACCTGTCCTATCTTACATGCTTAACCAAGTTTCCGAAGAGTAGTTGCTACTATTATAGGTCCGTGGTGCCTAGCTTTATAACCAGAAACAGAAAGTGACAGCCTCGGGTATGTAGTTGGGCAGGCACGTACAGATGCATAGGTGCCATGGGAGACCTTTGAAACCAACTTGTATTTGCTAAAGTTAGATTCCAAGAGGACTCACTGAGGGACAGTGGCATCCCTGCAGCTGGGAGCTCTTGAGTTACTCATGCTTTCTACAGATTAGTTCTCTCCTCAGTAGAAAAGAAGGAAACCGCCTTGTAAGAGGCATCTTATAGAGTATTACAAATTAGATCTGGAAGGGAGTGGAACTCAAACTGGAAAGCTAGCTTTTCCACTGAAAGCTACCCCTCCTTAGTTAAGCCGACTTCACTGGACCACCATGATATCAACTCTGAAATTATAACAATCTATAGCTGCTGCTTGTGGGTTACAGAAAAGATACAATACTAGATGTGTTATGGTTGCTCAATTTTTTAAGAGCTGGTGTTAGTGTGCAAAACCACATTAAATTACATTTGTGTTGCCCTCTTCTAAATGTATATCTGAAAACATTGTCTCCAGTGTGCTATCAGAATGTGGGGCGCATGAGTGGTGATTGGGTCATGAGGGCAGGCCTCTTGTGAATGGGATGAGGGCCCTTGTCATTGAATCCTCAAGGATCTTATTGGCTCCTTCAGCCATTGTGAAAGCAAGTGACTGGGTGTGAACCAGGAAGAGGGATCCTCATCAAACCCTCTAACAGTGTTTAGTTCCTGAACTCTGTAACCTCCAAAAGTTTAAAAAGTAAATCTCTCTTTTCCAAAAGCTACCAAGTCCCTGGTATTCTCTTGTAGCAAATAGCACTGACTAAGACACACATACTATATGACTCCATGGAGATTTCTATCATTTGTATATTTCTTTTAAAAGGTTGCTGAATACGTATTACCTCTAGGGATGAGAACTAAGAAGCATGAACTCCAGGCTCTGCTCTCAACCCAGGATCCGGCCATCCTTTTTGCATTGTGTATTTCTTAGCCTCTTTCCTTAGGATAGAAAACTACAAACAAGCCTTGCCCAGTTGCCAGTCCACATCCTGGAAGGTAAAGAGCCAACCCAGATCACACCAGTCAACTTTAGTGCTCAGCACCAGAGCCCTTGGCCATGTAACCTGATCTGGCTGTAGGGAGAGTGACTAAGTGAAACTCCATCTGCTACGAGGTTTCCCTGGGCTCCCAGGAGGGACCTGAGCAGGATATGAGGGGGCGGTGGTGGTGAGGTGAGGGGTCTGCACGGAAATGGCGAGAGATCTTTGGACAGAGAATGTCTCGCCACAGCAGGCGTGGGTCTCCCCAGCATGACATCATCCTGGCACTCAGTCACGCTCTAATCTCCGGCTCCGTATGCTGCTCCTTTCAAGAAAGCAGAGAACTGAAAGTGTGCCTGTGTGCATGTGGATATGTGGATCATTTGTGTGGGTGTGCATCCGCACATGCATTTTGTACATGTAAGTGCACATGTATGTCGTGACAGAGAGTATAGGCCAGGGTTGCAGGATCTTGGCACTCTGGACATTTTTTTCAGATGGGAAAGTGAGGCTTTTCTGTCAATTGTAGGTAGACCACAGCAACTGTGATCAATCAGTTCTAGTTGGTAGTCGCACCTCTGTTCACTCCTACCTGTTACAGATTAAAACATTTTCAGTTAACTCTGAATTCTCCTTGTGAGGGAGATGAAAATTATAGCCAGTTAAGAATCCCCAGAGTGGAGCAAATTAGAACACCTTCCTATTAAAGATCAGGGAAAACTTGAAGTCAGTGTAATATAGTGAATCTACATACAATTCCTTAGACTGTTTTAGACATGAACTAAAACAGACAAGGGCAGACAAAGTAGTTCCAGGAAACTGAGGCAAGAAGAGTGCCAAAATATTTGAGATCAGCCTGCTTTACATAGCTAGTTCCTAGCTAGTCTATAATCCACATAGTAAGACCCTATCTCAATAAAACTTGCTGAGTGTTTTGATTTGAGGGTCAAATGGTATTTGTCCAAAAAGAGCAAATCCAGAAGGAATCAGGACAGAGCTCCTCAGTTCAATGTGTTCTAAGCCCACAGCAGGAGGGACTGCACACTTATCTCCACTTCATACATGAAGACTGGGGCTCAGCCGGTAGATGTACTTGCCCAGGACGTACAGCTGATAAGCCCCTGAGCTTTAACTTGGATCCCGATCTTGGACCTGTGGAGATAGCTTTTCAGGTAAGGCAGTTTGCTCTGCATGTATGGGGACCTGAGTTCAAATCCCCAGGTACCCACATAAAGTGTTGGGCATGGCTGGAAGTACCTGCAACCCCAGTGTGATGAGGGACAGAGGTGGTCTTGCCGGTCACTAACATAGCTCCGGGTTCGATGAGAACCTGATTCAAAGAATAAGGTAGAGAGTTGATAGAGCAGGCCAGCCAGTGTCCTCCTCTGGCCTACGTATGTGCATGCGAGTGCTCATGTGTGCATACACACACACACACACACACATACACACACACACACAGACATGCACATACACCACAAATAAACAAGATAGTAAAATATAAATAAACATGAAACCTTATCCTCATGATTTAAGTGGCAGAATTCTGATCCACTGGGTTCTTTTACTTTGGTCTTTTACTTTGGTGCCTGTAACCAATGCTATAAAAATAGCAAAGCTTATTCAACCAAGTATTTTCTCAAGAACTTTTGCATTTAATATCATCTTCAACTGAAGTGGATGGGCTCGAGTATGCAAATCAGGCTTTCTAAGCTCTCCTCTAGACAAGATTAACCCACACTTATGAATCAACATAAGATAGCACAAAATTAAGCCCCGGGTGAGTGACACATATTGGATGGATAAAAGAGCATGCTTTAAAACACATGTTTCTAATAATTTAAGTTTCTCCTGCATGGGAGTTGAAGGAGAGCTGTGCACCATGAAATTCAGCACACGGATTTTTTGAGCTTGACAGTATAGACTTGGTTTGGAAAAGCCTGGGTTCTACTCCCTAGTCTACCACTCTCCCTGCTGTATAACACTGAAAATGCAGTTTATAGTGGGGAGCTTCAGGTAACTCCTAGGCAAACTGTAGATTAAAAGCCCCACTTGTTAGGCCTGATGGGAGTAACTAAAACCAGATCCTGAGAATTAACATGGAGTATTCCACGATGTCTTGGCTTTTTTTCTCTTTGATACTTTCCTCACGGCTGTGACCTAACCAAAAGCCACCTCAAAAAGGGTTTATTGAGGCTCACAGTTCTATAGCTTCAGCCCATCATGGGAGGGAAGGCATGTCAGCAGGAGAAAGATGTTGCTGACCACATCGTATCTCCAGTCAGGAAGCAGGGAGCGCACAGAAACTGGAGTAAAGCAAAAGGCTTCAGGGTCCATCGCCAGTGACCCACCTCCTCCAACTGGACCCTAGCTCAAGGCCCAGTACCAACTGGGGACCAAGAAAGTGTTCAAATACATAAATCCACGTGGGATATTCTACATTCAAATAGCAGCACTCCTCTAATTACATTCACCATTCTGCAACCACATGTGTGCTTATATGTCTATGTGTATGTGCTTACGTGTGCGTGTGTGTGCGTGTGTGTGTGTGTGTGTGTGTGTGTGTGTGTGTGTGTGTGTGTGCTTTTGTATCTATGTGTTTCACAGTCATGTCATTTCTGAGTCTAAAAGTTCTATGAATAAGAGACCCTATCTCTTCTAATGTTCCAAGTCTTCTGTGGTTCCTGGCTCAGGTAAAGTATGCTCAGTGAATATAAAGAGAGTGTTTGTATACACTCTCTCCCCTCATTCTCACCGAATAAAGTGAGCTTCCAGAGAGTAAACCAGTTAAGCAAAGAAAAGAGTTAGATTCTTTATTGCTCTATGCTCCTCTCTGCCTCTAAGGATTATTTTCACTATCACACCTATCACGTTGTTCTGCAGTCACTATTCCTGTGGTGATAAACTCCTTCACAGATAAATGGCTCACTTGTCAGTTCCTATCATTTCATTTCATTATACATACTCAGGGTATGATACATGTCTGACTCCAATAAGTATTTGTAGAATTAAAAACATTGATGCCTTAAGGGGCACCTGTCCACTAAGTTAGATCTCTGACAAAATGACCCTTCTCATATCTCGTGGCTCATAAATTCTAACTACTACCAACTCTACCTGTACCACGTCTGACAAACAGGGACCAATGGGAGGAAACAGAATTGTTTATGCTATCCCTGAAAAAAACACAAGCAATCAATAATTCTCTATTAAATTAAATTGGATGCTTTTTAAAAAGAACTATGAGCCCCATATTTCCACATCTAACTAGCACCTGAAGACGCTCGATCACTCATACATACAACAAATATCTACAGGGTGGTTGTTAAGAGTCATGAGATGTTCAAGATTCTACTTAAAGCTTCCTGTGTCTTTGAAGACTTAAAGTTTGGATCTGGAAAGATGGTTCAGTGGTTAAGAGCAGTGGCTAATCTTCATGAGTAGCCAGGTTTGATTCCCAGTACCCATACCATCTCTCACAACCACCCATAAATCCAGCCCTACAGTATCCAATGCCCTTTTCTGACTGATGCCCTAGACATGCGTGTGATACACATGTATACAAAGAGGCAAAGCATCCATGTACATTAAATTTTTAAAGAATGATTTTTAAAGAGGGAGTATAAGAGCAATATTCTTATTTATCAAAATGAAATGTTAACTGTTTGTATTGGATTACTTGGGGCAGATAATAGTAGTAAAACCCTCAAGAGTCTCCATGACAAATTCCTTTTCCACTGGTCTCAGCACCATTGGTGAAAGGAAACTCTGATACACAAAAGAAATGGTCAGTAAATGAAGTCCAGAATAGGATGCTTAGGGGCTGGAAAGTTTGGTACACCTGTGGATGTCATCTCCCCACCAACAGGAACATCTCTGAAAACAGGAAGAACTACTACTTCATATGTCATTGTTCTCCACAGGAAAGAAGAAGGAGGCTAGCTATTGTCACTGCCAATCTAGTTGCAGTTAGGAATGTTCTACATGTATCCCTGTCATGGATTCGTTCCAACACTAAGGACAAAATGGATCTAGTTTCTTTGCTTCCCTCATCATGCCATTTTTCTGGGTTCCCTCCTACGTGATGCACAATGAACCCATTTTCACCTGTGTTATGAGTTGTCCCTCTTGCCTGATGATTTATTCGGGAACCCAAGAATCTTAGATGGTCCAGGACATTTGGGACCCATTTGCTGCCTTCTTCTTCCTTTGCCATGTCAAGAATCCTCATTGCCTGGGCTTTTGAATTTAGAACCAAGCAGTTCTGCTCCCTCTATACCCAGCTCTGATGCTAGGAATTCAGCAAGGCCTGGGAATCTCAGGACACATTTCACACTAAAAAATAATTTTAAAAAATGTCCTCATCTATCATGGTACTATATTGCAAGTAGGTACCTGTTACACATTTCACAAAACCTACAATTTCTCATGCCATAATGTCTCATGGAAAGTCTGTGGCTAAACTTTGCCCATGGCCTATATGTTACAATATGATATTAACTTCAGGTCATTCCAGTATGATCTATCTGATAATTGTCATGATCTTCATCTCTCTGTTTGCTAGATCAGCATTATTCAAATTTGGGACTAGTGACATTTTGTGCCAGATAGTTCTTGTTCATGAGATATCATCCTGTATATTACAAACTTTTAGCGGAGTCCCTGGCTTTTGTCCGCTTGATGCTACTAGCAACTCAAATTTGTGGCAGCTAAAATATCCATAGGCATCAATAAGCATCACTGAGGATCAAATTCACCCCTTGATGAGAAATGTCCTGGAATATAACCCTCACAAGAAAAGAGATTGTGTCTGTCCTGCCTGCAGCTGTGTTCTCAGCATTTACTAGGGCCTATGTGTACAGACTGTACAAGCAAGAAAGTGAAAGAATGAATCAGAAAAAGTATTATTGTGTCCTCTCCTGGTGTCCCTCCCCACTTGTGTGTGTGTATGTGTGTGTGTGTTGTAACTAATAAATTGAAAAACATATATAACATTTACAAAGCCATAAGAAATAGAATCTGACACAAAACTAATAATCTTAGGTCCTAATCACACTTTTGACACCAGCTCTGGTTATTATTTTTGCTCAAGGAACTTCTCTTCCTCAGGTGTCCATTTAAAATGATAACAATATTTATTCATAAATTTGCTATAAAGATTAAATTAGTTTTATATAAATAAAGTCCTAAAGATAAAACCAACATATAACAAATAATAACTAAAAACAGAGTATAAGAAGTGATAATGAAAAACTCCTTTTCCCTGTGAAAGTCCCTTTCTAAAGCCATTATCCTTATACACCTCCTTCCTCTTGCTCCAAGCTCATTGCCCTGGCTTCCTATGGTCAATGTCTATCCTTTAATAATCATATCACCTTGTAGAATCTCCTTGATTAGTGTAGTATTAGTAGCATTGTAATAAGACATGCCTGACACAGACTATTCATAAAGCAAGAAGAGTTTATCTTGCTTCATATTTCTAGAAGTTTGAGTCCAAGACCAAACAATCTCATTGGTTTGGATGTATACCCAAGGTAGATAAATGGTAGAAATGTGTGACAGAGAGAGTGATCACATCTTAGGCAGGAAGCATTGATAGAAGCCAGAGTGTCCCAATTCCTTTTGAGGGCGTACACCCCAGTAACGTAAAGAAATCATACAAGCCTCCATGCCTTAAAGATCCATAGCACCTGCTAACACTGCCACACTGAGAACCAAGCCTTTACTTACAGGCCATGGAAGCCCTTACTTGAATCAGATCAGCTACCTTCCTGTTCTTCCTGCTTTCTGCAGACAGTTCGGGCATCAGAGAATACAGTCAATTATCCATGGCTATCAAACAGTATGAGCTGGGGCACCTCAATGCCTTTCATGACTTCTGTGACAAGACAGACAGTGGGAAAAGTCTTAACACTTAGTCAAAGTGTGAAATTTATCTTTGTCACAGATTTGTAAATATAGATCAGAATATCCCATGTTTAACTATGTTCTTATGGGTCAAATATACTGTGCAATTTATTATGGGTTACTTATAAGATTGATGTCAATAAGATCACAGTTTGCAAAAGAACCAAAATATTTCCCTTTACACCAAAAGCGATCATTGACTATTGACTCCAGCACTTTACACCAGGCTCTTAGCAGGTCTTGCCTGGCAATGTTTTCCACTTACTTGAGCCCCTGATGGAATCCACTTCAAAGCAAGCCCCCTTCAGTTGCTCTTAGCATGCAGCTGTCTCCCTGATTCATCCTGGCCCCCATCCCTGCCTTTCCACAGGGATTATCTAGGCTTTGCTGTCATTTCCTTATAAAGCATTTCCAGGAAGGGAAGCTTCTATCATCTGTCTCAAACAGTGAGTCATCTTTCTATCCCCACTTCAGAGCACTCTCATGTACTGTTCAATCATAAGTCAAGTCCGATCCTGGCCTAGACAGGTGTTCCTGAGGATCTGGAAAGTCTTTCAACTCCTTGTTTGGAGGGTGCTCTACACCGGGTGTCTCCTTAAGCAGATCTCCAGTCCCCAGATACCACAGCCATATCTGCCATGCTTGCTGATCTCAGTGGAAACCACTGAGAAACTGAAGAGAAAGATCAGACCTGTGGGCTGTTTCCAGAAGTACTAAGGGAACAAGGACTCTGGCATCATTCCATTCACTTCTCTCAAATCCGTTTTGGTGTTTACCCTGTCTATGTAGAAGCAACCAGCTGTATGAGAGGAGTTTAGAAGCTATACATGAGTAGTTTGCATAATTCTTACCAAAATGTAGACTAGACCTTTTCCCCACATGGGATGCCGAGTGGGCATAAGCAGACATAAATGCAGGCCTAGGCTGTCTCACAGTGGGTGGGACATGCAAACAAAGCTCTCAACCTCACTTTCTAATCTCTGGCTTGAGCATAGTCATCTCTTAGCTTTTCAGTTTGACAAAGTGTACTGTGGACAAATCCTTAGAGTTATCGATGAGCAGCCATCCAGATAAAGCCTGACACTTTCTGGAGTCAGGCTGCCCCTGGGATGATAACGGAGAAATGTGTCAGACCAGATTTCATCTTCCTTTCTGGCCTAAATCACTCAACACTGCAAAGCTCTCATAGCAACAGACCACAGCAAAAACTGTCAGGCTGAAGGGGAAGGTTACAATTCCCAGGCAACATTTCTGTTCTTCTCTTTTCCTCTGACCCACCCCATGAAATTAGCTTAAAGGAGCTGCAATAAAAGAATGTAGAAATGTCATTCCAAATTTCAAAGGCGACTAATACCATCTCTCACAGATAATCTCATTAATCAAAAACCTAAAAAATTATAGAGCCCTGCTGTGCAGAATATGGAAATAATACCTCAGAGATGGTATCCTTAGATTCATTTTTATTCATGTTTTATAAAATTATTCCCAAAGTTGGTGACTCAGCACTAACAAAATATATTCTCTTGCAGCTATGAATCACTGAGCATGAAGTGAGTTTAATTAATTAACTTAAAAATGTCAACAGGACTAAAGTCTTTCTAGAGACTCCATGGAGAATCTCTGATGCCTCTTCTGCTAATCACTGGTATGACCTAGCCTGTCTCCATAATGCTCTATATTTATGTACCCTTGCCATATCACAGTCTTCTCCCATGTATTCAATGCCGACTGTGACTTCCTCTAATGGGACACATAAAATTACATCCATGGCAATTCTCAATTCTCAAGATTCCTCACTGGGTAACTTAGAGAGAGCACTTACTTTGACTTGTGATTCCACAGGCTGAAAAGTTTAAGAACCAGGAGCTGGCATATTTATTTTATTTCTTGTGAGGGCTTTGTGATTCTGATACTTCCAACAAGGTGAAAGGCAAGAAGCCAAGCAGCCCTGGGAAAGAGGAAAGACTGGATTCTCCCAATGGCTCACCTATCCCCATGTAAAATAAACTTGAATCAATTTATGAAGCCTTTACCCTCATGTCCCAAACACCCGCCAACACTGGCACAGTACAACCAGATTTCAACATGAGTTGGAGGACAGGAGTGAAGAAAGCATATTCAGACCATAGCAGGTGGGCAACAGGTACAGGTAAGGATGCTTAGTCAGAACAGAGGGCCAGGATAGGATGCTCCCCACAGGGAAGAGGAGTGATTTGAATAGCTATGTGAGGCTAGTCCACCAACCCCTGGGTCCTGCTGAGGGAGATTCTATTTCCAGGTTAGCTGAACTCAGCTGACTCTGAAGGGGGGAATCATCTTACTTAGAAAATAATGAAAGAGCAGTAATCTTGATCTTGAATCTCTTCTATTTCTGTTGCTGTTGGGAGGCAGGCAAAGGGAGTTTAATTTTTTTTTTTCCGAGACAGGGTTTCTCTGAGTATCCCTAGCTGTCCTGGAACTCACTCTGTAGCTCAGGCTGGCCTCGAACTCAGAAATCTGCCTGCCTCTGCCTCCCAAGTGCTGAGATTAAAGGCATGTGCCACTACTGTCCAGGGAGGTTAATTTTTCAAAGACAATTCATAATATTTCTCCCAGATATTAATCTCTCGGAGCAACATTGAACATACCTGCAGGAAGGTATTCATTTTTATATGTTCTTGCCTCTGGTAAACTCCATGGGCACACAAGTGTGTGTGTGTGTGTGTGTGTGTGTGTGTGTGTGTGTGTGTGGTGTGTGTGTGTGTGTGTGGTGTATGTGTGTGTGTGTGTGTGTGTGTGGTGTGTGTGTGTGTGTGTGTGTGTGTGGTGTGTGTGTGTGTGTGTGTGTGTGTGTGTGTGGTGTATGTGTGTGTGTGTGTGGTGTATGTGTGTATGTGTGATGTATGTGTGTGTATGTGTGTGGTGT
>JADRCD010112476.1:0-12088 GCA_019843815.1 Montemys delectorum
AAATTTGGTTTTGTCATGGAATAATTTGGTTTATCCATCTATGGTAATTGAGAGTTTTGTGATTTCTTAATTGTTTCTTCTTCCATTTGTAGGTCCTGGATGGTTTTGTTCAATTCCTTCACCTCTGTGGTTGTGCTTTCCTGTAATTCTTTAAGGAATTTTTGTGTTTCCTCTTTAAGAGCTTCTATTTATTTACTCATTTTCTCCTGTAATTATTTAAGGGATTTTTGTGTTTCATCTTTAAGGTCTTGAACTTGTTTACCTGTGTTCTCCTGTATTTCTTTAAGGGAGTTATTCATGCTCTTCTTGAATTCCTCTATCACCATTGTGAGATATTATTTTAGATCGAAATCTTGCTTTTCTGATATTTTAGGATATCCAGGACTTGCTGTGATGGGAGTACTAAGTTCTTATGAAGCCAAGTAGTCTTGGTTTCTATTGATAAGATTCTTGTGTTTGCCTTTCACCATCTGTTGATCTCTGGTGTTAGATGTTCTTGCTGTCTCTGGCTGTAGCTTGTTCCTCCTGTGGGTCTGTAAGCCTGTGTCAACACTTCTGGGAGATCAGCTCTCCTCTGGTAAGACTCATGTGCAGAGGGCTGTGGATCTGCAGTCCATACTAGGTGAAGAGTGAGGTAGAAAGGATTCTGTGCCAGCTGCCCTGCCACTTCTGAGGCGATTGCTTTTCATTTTAAAGCCTATAATAAACTCCTTTTACACCACCTGCTCTTACACAGTGGAACAAGAGGAGTAAAGATAGAAACAGATATAGGGAGCATGATGGTGGAAAAGTACTTGTGGATATGCAGAGAGTTTTCTTAAATGCCAACAAGCAAACTGGAGGTAAAATGCCTTTCCTGAATACCTGGGTGCTGGGTCAATCCTCAAACACTTGGGCCCTCTGTGGTGATGATTCCAGGTCTGTACCAATTTCACCTCCATCACTTGAAATACCAATAGTATCCATCCCCTCTCTGGAGTTTCAAGCACTTACATCTTCAAAGCAGCCCGTACTCTTCTTGCCAGGCTATTGAGATGAGCTATTGAAGTCTTTTAAGAATCCAATTTTCTGTCTACCAATGTAATCTGAAATCTTCAGGCAAAGCACTGTTCATCAGGAGAAAAAGTAAGGCCCTGGGAAAGCCAAGCAATATACTGTATTTTCACCAGAATTGTAAGCTCAGTGTGCTCAAGCTCTAGACTCTATAGGGTCTAGAACAAGCCTACATCTTAGAATTCCTATAATAAGACCAAGTCTGTATCTGTTCAATATTTTTGACACAAATTACATTTTACCACCAAACATTCATAATATAGGTAATAAAAATAAATAAACATTATTTTATCCTTATTAATTCAATTTATGACTACATATGTCAAATATTGTGACTTTTTTTTCGAGACAGGGTTTCTCTGTGTAGCCCTGTACTCACTCTGTAGACCAGGCTGGCCTCGAACTCAGAAACCCACCTGCCTCTGCCTCCCAAGTGCTGGGATTAAAGGCATGCACCACCACTGCCCGGCTAAATATTATGACATTTAAATGCATACTTCTCCCATATCACAAGGAAGTAGACATCAAAGGTTTATATCTAATAAGTTACATGTTACATTTAATTCAAAATTTCAGTGAATCAATGACCAGTTCTGATTTCTTATACAAATTGATTGTCTCATTTATATCAGAGCATCTTTTTGACCAAATACTTTATATCTATAAAAAGAGAACCCTCAAAGCATATTAATATTTTTAACCTAGGGAAATAAAGCATGTCCAGATTCCATCATTTTTAAAAATGGAAGCACAACTAGACATTACATGAAAAGAGAGTCTTAATTGGAGATTTCCATCAGTTACCTCCATTAGAGACTGGGAATCCCAATGGGATAGGAGGAGGAATCACTGTAGGAGCCAGAGGTGATGGAGGAAACAGAGGACATGGCTCCTTGAATCAACAAAGCAGGTTTCATATAGACTCACAAAAACTGAAGTGGCTAGCACTGGGCCTACAGGAGTCAGCACCTCTAAGTATATGTAATGGCTGTTAGCTTGGGTTTAAATGTCTTTTTTATTTCCTCTGATGAATTGAGCTAAAAGCCATATAAAAGCTGTGCCAATATGTGGCTTGGACTGAGTCCAGAGCATTTCTATCTCTGTTGTATCTCTAAGCCTAGGCCTGGAAACTTCTAGCACCCATACAGTCTAATTTTCCAATCTAACAGATTCAATTACCTTCTCTCTGCTTCTGTCTGAATTGCTATGTTTGCCTTTATTAACCTGGAAAATATTCTAATCTTGTGGTTCCTTCTCATTCTTTGAGCATTGTTCTTTCTTCACCTGTGTCTATCTTGTACTCTGCAACCTGTCTCTAAAACTGCCATATATGCATACCATCTCCTTTTCTCCTCTTGCTTCCTCTTAAGTATCCTCTCTTCCCTATATTACTCTCATGAGATGGCACATTCTATCTCTGACTCATTCTGACAAATCTTCCTCTGATTCATCACTTTATCTGTCCCTCAATTATATGTCACTTTCAAACATTCCTGCTTCCTGCTACGAACTAACTTTACCTCAATATTAGGGATTAAAGGTATATCTGTATTACAGCCAGATCATACTGTAATCCAGGGTGTGTCCGTACTCTGCTGGATCATATCTTTGGAGGTGATCCTTTACCAGAGCAGACATGTTTCTGGATTAAAATTCCTCTACAATTGGTATTTTTGTCAGCCTC
Organism: Montemys delectorum; assembly: GCA_019843815.1. NCBI lineage: Eukaryota > Metazoa > Chordata > Mammalia > Rodentia > Muridae > Montemys > Montemys delectorum. The sequence continues at coordinate 2,738 of JADRCD010112476.1, forward strand.
CTAACATTGGAGGTTGGCATGTCCCTGACACTTTTGCTTGCTGTTGGGATTATTTTCATCCTATTGGGCTACATTTTCCAGTCTCAACAAAAAGGCATTTGCATGGTCTTATCATATCTTGCTTTGTAGTGTTCTGTTTTCTCTTAGAAGCATGCTCTTTTCTGAAGGGAAATAGAAGAGGTGTCTACCTAGGTGAGAGGGAAATAGGAGGGGGACTTGGAGGAATGCTGGGAAGGGAAACTGTTGTCAGGATGTATCATATGAAAGAAGAATATATTTTCAATTAAAAAAATTAAAAGTAGAAAGAGAACAGAAATTCTGGTATCAATATATTCTGCAGTTTCAGACATTCAAGAAAATGCTGTCTCTGCAGACACAGATTCTGTACTTGAGATTTTAATATATTTTATATATTATTTAATATAGTATACATAAAATATAATATACTTATATATTATATTACATACATAATATATTATAGAGATAAAAGGAGAGAGAGAGAACAAAAAGTCTCTGTTATTAAACTAGTTTATCGTTCATGTATGAAATTCTAGACCAGAAAGATTAGCATGAAACTTACCAATGTTGTGTACCTTCTTATGCTTAAATATGTAGGTTTTGGTCTGACTATAACTGAAGATTTGTAAGGTGCTTTTCTAAATTAGAATTTTACATGGTGTGAGTTTCCGTACACTTGCCATAGGAAAATCCAGCAATATTTATTTTAAATGCCAATTGGACTGCCTAGCCAACATCGTGTAACTGATTATCACTAGGAGCTGGGAGCATGGTAGTGCATTTTTAATAAGCCCTCTGGGCACATAGACTTTGAGAGCCACTCTCTGGCTCTCAGTGTTATATGTGTGTTGGGGGTCATTGATTTCCTTAGCTCATGGACGTAATGCTGCGTGACAGGAAGGATGGTGGGGTGAGAATCAAGAAGTCTTGTTTTGTGCTCCAGAGCTGGCCATAGTTGAGCCATTTGTTCCTTATCAGCATTGGCATCTCCATTTATAAAGTGGGAACAGTATACTTCTGCACTTGTGTGGACTAATGCAGTCAATGAGACAGAACAGCTCTGCAAAGTTGGATGTCTTTTGGACAGATGTTAACCTTCTATGATACTCAAAACCACAAAGCTTTGTTCTGCACCTTAACTGGTAATAAAAACTTTTGAATGTTTAAATTATTATGATTACAGAATAGAGCAAACTGGCTCCCTGAGATTCTGCATACAGTTTATTTCATGAGGTGACCTGGGAGCTAGAAATTTGTTTAAAATATGTTTAAAACATATATTCTGATGAGTACTGCTTATATTAATTTAGTGGGTCAGAATAAATTATGGGTGGCATGAAATGATTGATAATAAGGATATTAATTATATTCCTAAGTCATAGCATCTGCTTTTAGTCTCTAAAGAACAGAATAATTTTGAACGAGTAATATTTATCAAAGTGACTCCAAAGACACAGAATACAGATATATTCTGTAACTGCTGAAATTTAAAGACTTTGATTAAGTCATGTGATAAAACATACAAGACCACCTGGAAATAGAGTGCATCAAATGGACAGTTCTGCTGACACTTTCTCTTGAAACATATGCAAAGTTGCCAAATTTAAGAAAGCATGAATCTGAAAATGATGTCAGGGATACACTGTTAATGGGAGTCACTTATCTGTCAAGAGTCCTCTATCTGTCTTTTAATATTCTGTTGCTTTTAGAGGTCACTGACTATTTTGACTCAGGAGGGAAACATTCACATTACATGGTGGTTTTAGTTTTATTGTACAATGTCTGAATTGTGCTTTTTAAAGGTGTCACAGGGACTGCTAAACCTATAGCAGCAGTTCAAAGTTGAATAAGCTGATGCCCCTAGCTAGTAATATAGATAGGATGAATGTCAAAGCCTTGTTTCTTCAATCTAGGTATCATGATACATCTAATTAATGACATTCATGCACACATAGCATTTGAAATAAAAAATCCTATTTTGACTGAGGGTCCTAAATTTGTTTACCTGAAGAAGACAAATTCAGAGGTCTTCAGAATAGTAATATATAGTAAGTCAACAGAAACAAATGACTTATGAATATATGGATATTTGGATACCAAAAGAAGAAAAACTTGAGACTCATGAAAACCTTGCAACTTTTAGCACAGAATCTACATTACAGTACAGGTACACTTACATTAAATTTTGTTCTGAAATACAAGTAAAACTAATGTTATTTTAATACACTTTGAGATCATTTATACATTTCTCAAACTCAGATTTGCAAAACAGAAAAAAACTTATATCTTTCTTTCAAGGTATCCAATTATGGCTGATTTATTTAGACATGTGAGAAAATGAAATGTTGCTTAATATCCATAAATTCCTTGATTGCTTGATTCACATTTCTAGCTTATATTGTGCTTCTGCTAAAACCTCTTTGACATGTTGTACTTCATATCTGTAAATATCCTTTCCAGTAAGAAACATGTCCTTATAATTACTCAAAAATTTTAATTACTTTTGATAGGGCTAAAGTCTATGTGGCCAATAGATAAATTTTTGTGTGGCTTTCTGGTATGACTTTTAAGAAGTTCACAAATTAAATTATTTCTTTAGCAACATGATGTTTCAGGATTATTAACCAACTAAATTGTGAGATTTTATTAAAATTAATTCTTGAATAGCAACTAGGGTTCCAGATGGTTGGAATATTTAATAGGCAGTATGGGAACATGCAGTAGGTAAGGCTAGCTGCCTCTAAAGATATTAAGCAACTTCTAAAGCTTTTTGACATTCTAGCAATACTACTCAAACCTTGTGAAAGGCTTCTACATGATAAATCCCACTGGCAAATTGATAAAACTCATAAGCATATGCTCTCACCTTTAAACAGGAAAGACTAAACACATAAATGTCAGGCCCTAAATAAGTTAAATTTGTAACCAGATGTTATAATAGTAGATAAAAATATGCTCTCAAGCAGTTAATAGTGAGGTCAATAAGGACACTGTCACCTTCTGCTCTGCAGGTAATTTTATCTTACATGAATGCCAAGGAAGAGGTATTGTAGAGGAAGTAGTTACAAAATAATACATGAAAATTGATTGTGAAATGGAATATGCATAGATTATGAAATTTCTCTAATGACAACAGACTATGTTTTAAGGCCGAAATACACATATTTAATAAGTAGTATCCAAAGTCCCTGTGTCTTCCCATAAAACCTTTTGCTATTAAGTCAGTACTAATAAATCAAGTTTGTATTTGTATCTAATTTAGTTTTAAAAATGTATGTTTTCATCATACAACTCCCCTAGCACTGGCAGAGAAAATATGTAAGAAATACCATCAAGGGTAAGTAAGAGCAATTTTTTTGGCCCCACAAATGGACCAGTTATGAATATCTTACACTTTGTATTTACAAGACCATATTTTCAGTAAAAATATCATACAACATAATGAGATATTGTTGCTTATATGGCCTTTTAAAAGAATTGTATATTCTCTCCTTTAGTTTCAGTGCATCTTGTTTTATGTGGCAGTCCTTGAGCCATTTGTACTTGAGCTTTGTACAAGGAGATAAGAATTGGTCAATTTACATTCTTTTACGTACTGACCACCAGTTGAACCAGCACCATTTGTGGAAAATTCTGTCATTTTTCAACTGGATGGTTTTAACACTTATGTCAAGGATCAAGTGACCATAAGTATGTGTGTGCATTTCTTGGAAGAGTCTTGAACACATGGGCACAGGGGAAAATTTCCTGAACAGAACACCAATGGCTTATGCTCTAAGATCAACAATAGACAGATGGATCTCATAAAATTGAAAAGCTTCTGTAAGGCAAATACCACTGTCAATAGGACAAAAAGGCAACCAACAGACTCCAGAGAATTAAATAACCCTATTTAAAAATGGGGTACAGAGCTAAACAAAGAATTCTCAACTGAGGAATATCAAATGGCTGAGAAGCACCTAAAGAAATGTTCAACACCCTTAGTTATCAGGGAAATGCAAATCAAAACAACTCTGAGATACAATCTCACACCAGTCAGAATGGCTAAGATCAAAAACTCAGGTGACAGCAGATGCTGGCAAGCATGTGGAAATAAAGCAGAACACTTCTCCATTGTTGGTGGAATTGCAAGCTGGTACAACCATTCTGGAAATCAGTCTGGTGGTTCTTCAGAAAATTGGGCATAATATTACCTGTGGACCCGGCTATACCACTCCTGGACATATACACAAAAGATGCTCCAACATGTACCAAGGACATATGCTCTACTATCTTCATAGACGCCTTATTTATAATATCCAGAAGCTGTAAAGAAGCAAGATGTCCTTCAAGAGAGGAATGAATACAGAAAATGTGGTATATTTACACAATGGAGTACTACTCAGTTGTTTAAAACAATGACTTCGTAAAATTCTTAGGCAAATGGTTGCAACTAGAAAATAACATCTTGAGTGAGGTAACCCAGTCACAAAAGAATACACATGGTATGTATTCACTGATAAGTGGATATTAGACCAAAAGCTCAGAATACCCAAGAAACAATTGCTAGATGGTATGAAGGTCAAGAAGATGGATGACCAAAGTGTGGATGCTTTAGTCCTTCTTAGAAGGGGGAACAAAATACTCATGAGAGGGAATACATAGACAAAGTGTGGAGCAAAGACTAAAGTGGGCCATCCAGAGACTACCCCACCTGAGGATCCATCCTATATACAGTCACCAAACTCAGACACTGTTGTGAATGCCATGAAGTGCATGCTGACATGAGCCTGGTATAGATGTCTCCTGAGATGCTCTTCCAGAGCCTGACAAGTACAGAGGAAGATGCTCACAGCCAACCATTGAACTGAGCAGAGGGAAGATCAACAAAATCAACCAACTAGACACTCTCAGAGCTCCTAGGGAATAATCTACCAACCAAAGAGTGCGCGTGGAGGGCCCCATGGCTCCAGTTGCATATGTAGCAGATGTCTTTGTTGAGCATCAATGGAAGGGAGAGGCCCTTTCTCCTGTGACGGCATGATGCCCCAGTGTAGAGGAATGCCAGGGCAGGGAGGCAGGAGTGAGTGGGTGGGAGAACACCCTCATAGAAGCAGGGGGAGGGGAGATGGAATCAGGAAAGGGAATTATATTTGAAATGTAAATAAAGAAAATATCCAATAAAAAAGAAAGAGGAAAAAAGAACTGTATATTGTATTATCTCATTTTTATTTATAATGGCATAACAATAATTGCAAGTATAATTTTTGTTTTAATTAATTAATTTTTTATTTATATGCCAATATTAGCCCCCCTCCCCTGCCAGTACCCCCTCACACAGATAATCCCACTATTCTTCCCTTCTTCTCTGAGAAGGAAGAGCACCCCTGGCTATCAATCACTCCCTGTTTCCTAGCACATTAAGTCATTACAGGACTAGGTAATCCTCTCCCACAAGGTGCCCCAGGTAGGATAGAGGATCCATAGGCAGGCAACAGATTCAGGGACAGCCCCAACTCTAGTTGGACCCACATGAAGACCATGCTCACTCTTTGCATGGTGATCCAGTTTCTAGGAGCCCTTAAGGGTCTAGGTTGGTTTATTCTGTTGGTCTTCTTATGGAGTGTTTGTCCTTTTCAGGTACCCCAGTACTTCTCCCAACTCTTCCACTAGACTCTCTGAGCTCTACCTAATGTTTGTCTCTGGGACTCTGTATCTGTTTCTATGGGCACCAGCATGAAGCATCTCAGGGGACAGTTTAGCTAGGGTTCTGTCTCTGTTTCCATGGGCAGCAAGGTGGATCCTCTCAGAGGACAGTTATGCTAGGGTCCTGTCTGCAGGCATAACAAAGTATCATCAATGGGTCTTTGCCCATGGAATGGGTCCTGTTTGGACCAGTCATTAGTTGGCCATTGCCTCCATCTCTGCTCTGTCTTATCCCACATCTCTTGTAGGTAGAAAACATTTTGGGTTGTCTATATTTGACATGAGGGATTGTGTTTAGTCTTAATGTGTCTTGTTATGCTGTGTTCAGTGGATATGCATGGAAGGCTTGCTCTTCTACTTTATTTATTTATTCATTTTACATCCCAAAGGAAATTAGTATTAAAATAGTGCCTTATTTTCTTTAAAACTATAAAATGGATAGTCAGCAAGCCTTAAAGCATTCAGAGAGACATGCTTACATAGTAAAATAATGCATGTAAATTTAATATGCATGGAAAATATATGTTGAGGAATTACTATTACTTGACGTAAACAAGATAAACAAGATGACAAGAAGACATAGAAGCAAAGATTGCACACATTACATGTCAAGGGACAGTGGAAATATTGTACCAAAGGATGGTATGCAAGAATAAATAGTTTAGGTGAAAGCTGTGTCTGGAAATTAATCTTTATGAAATACCTGCTCTGAATGACAATTGATTCATGTGCCTTAATAGGTAACTACGAGGATATCTGATTTTATAAAAGCTTTCGTAAATGGACCCTGAATATAAGATTCTGAGGGAGCAACAAGAAGTATAAAATTTAAAGAAAAAAGATATAAGATAGGTCTTGTCACATTTGTCTGCAAATGTTTTTCTACCCAAGTATAACAAATATAAGTAAGTAAGAAAGTAAGTAAGCAAATAAATAAATAAATAAATAAAATCAGTTTGTAGTAATATATATGAAGTTTACAATAGCAATTTTAATATATTATGAAAATATCAGACTTATTTTATTACCTTAATTTAAAGGGTAGGTAGAAGGACAGTGACATATTTCTGAAAACATCATATTTAACAAATTTTCAATATTACTAACATAAAAGCCTCAAAATTGTGAAAAACTCAAAAATATCTACACATATGTGTTTAATTTGTACTCTGGCTATTCCAAATACATATATAGCTACAATTAAACCTTTATTGAAGATCTCATCATGATATCAAGCCTTAATTGAAATAGTCCTTCCTGATCATTAATACATTTCTTAAAGTATTTCTGATTTCTATGTATCTTAATATTAGGTTGGTATGGTCAAGAAAGAAAAAAATATATGAGCTTCAATTGTAACAATACACTCAATCATGATATATAGGAAAGGGCAGGATCATATTTTCTGCCAAGCAAGATAATCTTATCATGGGTGATTAAATAAGTAACTTTAAAGAAAGAATTACAAAGTGAATGAAGTTTTGTGAGGATAAAATCAATATTTATCATGGAAAAAAACATCAATGAAAAGTAATCTTTATGGGCCATGTATATTAATAATAATATATCTCCTAGAGAAAAGACAGTATTATACACTGATAGACTAGGCAAGAACAACATTATGTTCATAGAGGGTAAGCATACCAAAACTTTATAAGAAGCACACAAAATACATGTCAACAATAGAACTGATCATAATGACAGATACCATGTGTTATATTTACATACTATAAATGTGTTTATTTGAACATATTTACAGCATATATTACAAGGTTTCAAAGAAAATTTTTAAGAGAAATATTTCTTTTTTTGTGTTGGTCCCTTCCATGATGTCAATGAACCATAACTCCCTTGCAGCCATGTGTTTTTATGTGACATATTACTCCAGCTGAGATGTTTTCAGATTCTTCATTTTTGTTACAGTTTATTTATTCTAGATTTACTTCATGTGTTTTTTCTTTAAATTGTACTTCAGATAGAGAACAGTGAACTTTAAATGGCAGATAAAAACCATAGAGCAATTAAAAGATATGAGCCAGGTTACCTAAACGATCTCATGTTTCAGAGTTGTCCTACTGGCCTAAGAACAAGAAGGTGTCTGTTGCAGAACGAGATGCACTTCTGTTGTATTGCAGCCACATTGCTTTATTATAGAAAATAATAATTGATGGCAAAAATATTTGTTGAAGAGTTAAAATCTCCTTAGAAGATATAGGCCTTCAATAGTAATGCAGACAGCTTTATGGGGTTTCAGTCATTTTGACACTATAAACATCCCACACTCACTAACATGTGAATTGTGTTGCTGAAACATGATGTCAGGACTGTCTAAATCTTTATTTTGTTTGTTCTTTTGTTTTGTTTTTTATGGTTATACCAACTGCAGCTTGTGTATTTAAGACTTATCACCTATAAATCTTTTTATACATACTACATTGTTCTCTATTTTTAGCTTTCCCACAGTTGAACCTTTCATTCAAATGTTAAATAGGAAAACTAGACTCTCAAACAAGGGATAACATTTTGCATATCATGAAAATTACATGTTTACATAATGAAGCTGCGATTCTAAAAAGAATTTTAGGTTAAAACATTTTGATGTCTTTTTATTTTAAATAGATTAAGGTCAGGATATTTCTTTTAAAGAAAGCAATGAACTGTAACTTAGGCTTCTATGAAGCAATTGCTAGATTGAACACATATGGGAGGAAAGATGTCAATTATTAGGTGCCAGTTAAACACTTGACACTATGTACTGGGGAACACTTTGCATGATGCGTCTGCAGATAACAAATGGTTCCAAACTTTTTGTTGAAATAAATTTATGCTATTTATCTTTTTATCCACTTAAAATTTGTGCACGGAAACTACTATTAACTGGATTTTTTTTTCAAATGAGGAAATGCTAAGAGAGTTGTTAAATGACTGGGTGGATATCTAGATTGTAGAACAGATGACTCATGCTCAGAATGCAAAAAAGGCTCCTTCCAATCAGTGGGTGTCAAAGAAGAGAGAAGCACATATGAGTCTGGTGAAAAACAATTCTTAAAGTATAACTTTTATCTTAGGGATTTTTAAAGTCACAAACTTTTACCAGGGTAAAAAAAAAAAAAAAAAGTTTTCCATAAACTCAGAACTTTCAGAGATACTAAGACTTAGATTTCTTGTTCAGGAGAAGATTTAACAAAGCTTAGATATAATTCTCATTTCTTCTGTTATGAAATTCAAGGGAGCTTCTCAAGGATTGCTTTCCTACATGTAATATTAATAGTTAGTGTAATTCGCTTATATATTAGCACTGATCAAGTCTGACTGCTGGAGCTGAAGAGATGGCTGATAGCAAAGAGCCCTTTCTGCTCTTCTAGAACCAGGCTTTGGTTCTCAGCACTCACAAGGTTGCAAACCACCTTCTGTAACTACAGTTTCAGAGGATCCTAAGCCATCTTCTACACTTCTAGCGTACTACTTGAATGTGATACACAGACATGTGGGCAGACAAAACATACATGCACACACAGAAAAAAAAAAACTCTTAGAAAAGAGTGATCACTTAGAAATAGAAAATCTTTATAGTCCAACAATGACAAAAAAAAATCTCATAATATAGAGAAATGTATTTTACTGTAGCAGTCCAGCTGCCACTATTAC
>JADRCD010112498.1:0-10288 GCA_019843815.1 Montemys delectorum
GAACTCAATTTACAGGCAGTTGTAAGTAAACTGCCTGTGGGTGGGAGCTGAGGGTCCTCTGGTAAAGCAGTATTTGTTCTCAACTCTTGGGACATCTCTTTGGACCAGAGTGCCTGCTAGTTTATTATGTGCTTTGATATCATGATTTTGAATGATTGTCTTAACCGTAATTTTCCATTAGGAAGTTAGATGTATTTTCAGATGAATTTGAGAACTGTCAGAGTCTCAGTTTGAACCAAGGTTTGCTGCATCTCAGTTTCATGCTGTTTCTACAACAGTTTATTGCTTTTCCTTCAAGAAATTAGTAAATTTTGGATTAATGAGAAAATTATTCCCGTGGAAATTATAATGCTGCAGCATGTTCCTTGTTCTAGAACTATTGATCTCTCAGACATTTTTAATTTAAATTGGATATTTAGCTTTGATAAGAATCTAATTAAAATTCTCTTCTTTACTGTTGAATGTCTATTCCAGCACTTTTCCAAACTTGAATGATAGCCAGACTCTTTCGAGTAGGAAAATGCTTGACAGTCCCTAGTGCCCACTTGCATTTAGTATAATGTTACATGAATAAATGTAGATATAAAACTGATTGTTAATTATTTTTCCTTTTATAATTTGTAAAATTTGATGCCATAAACTATAAGAAATATAGATGCTAAGTGCAAATATAATCTGAAACCGAATAACATTCAAATTAAGAATATTCATTTAATGTGGTAAATGGTAAATCATTTGAATTGAGTACTATAATAGAAATATTTGCATATAGTAAATATTCAGAGGGAACTGAGTCTAGACACATACTCATTATTAGCATAACAGTAACTGTTGTGAGCATGTGTCTTAGGGTGCCCCCGCTTCCTATTTCTGGTACCACTGATCAGGATTGCCATGATAACCAAGCTTTCTGTGACCTCTTAACTTCATATCCTATTCTATTATACATATGCACATGCATGGGATAAAAATGGATCAGAAATGAAAAAAAAAAAAAGCCACCCAGTGACTGGTCCAAATTGGGATCCATCCCATGTGCTCACACCAAATCCTGATACTATTACTGAAGCTATATTGTATGTGCAGACAGGAGCCTGACATGGCTGTCCTCAAAGAGGCTCTACCAGCAACTGACTGAGACAAATGCAGATATTTACAGCCAACCATTGGATTTAGGTCCGGGACCAATATGGAAGAGTTAGAGGCAAGACTGAAAGAGCTGAAGGGGACCGCAACTAACCCAGACCCTTCAGAGCTCCCAGAGCCAAAAGCCAAGGAGCATACATGGGCTGGTTAGTGGCCCTAGGCACATGCTTAGCAGAGGGCTGCCTGGTACAGTGGGAGAGGATGCACTTAATCCTGTGGAAACTTGATGCCCCAGGGAAGAAGGATGCTGGTAGGGGTGAAGTGGGAGTGTGGAGGTAGATGGGAAGATAGGGGAGCATCCTATCAGAGGTGGAGGGATAGAAAATACGGTGAAGAACTTGGGGAGAGGGATGGAGAAGGAGGGCAACTTATAATGTAAACAAATAAGATAATTTAACAGAGATTTTAAAAAGAATATATATGACTATATAACATATATGTATCAATTGCTTTTAGTTTTAGCCTAAACTAGGCAGTTGAAGGATCTTCTATACTCTATGCGTTCACGATGAACAAAATATAAATGAGTAAATAAAAATTAAAACTGATTGCAGATGTCTGTAAATTACAAACTTTCACAGCAAAAGATGTTTTTCCAGATGATAAAAGGAAAATTTCTGCCAGTTTCACACTGAGAGATCCTAACCTAACTGGCAACCCAATGAGCATTTTGACTGTCCTCCCGGCTACTGCTTTATCATGAACCTAAACACAGAGAGTAAGCTGGAGTTACAGACAAAAGTTATTTCTATAAACACGGGCTGATGAAAGAATCAAAATAAATAAGGAAATTCAGAAACTCCATTTAGAGGCCTCTGTTGGTGATAGGTTTATCATCTTTAGCTGTCATCTCTCCACTGACAATGGAGCTATTTTCTACTTTTACAGGAGGACATTTCTTGGCTCTCTAACTTTATCAAGAAATTTAAAGTAGATTGGTTTCTGGTGCTTTCCAGTTTAACTTAAAGTAGTTGAGAACAACTGCTTCAGATAAAGGCCTCACAGTCTATCAGCTTAGCTCATGTCCTCGTTTGCTCTCTAGAGCTATAAAAAAGACCATGACCAAAAGCAAACAGGGGGTACATTTTTTTTTTATTTAGCTTACATTTCCTAATACAAATCTATTAAGAGGAGCCATGACAGAAACTTAAGCAAGACAAGATCCTGGTGGGAGGAACTAAAACTGAGGTCATGGATGAGTGCTGTTTACTGGATTACTTCTCATAGCTTGCTCATTTTATTTTATTTTATTTTATTTTGTTAAAGACAACCTAGGGCTATCTGCTCAGGGGTGGCACCAGCCACATTAGGCAAGGTCTTCCCACATCAATCATTAAGAACTCACCACACAGACATGTCCACAGACCAATCTGATGGAACCATTTCCTTAGTCAACGTTCATCCTTCCCATGTTATCCTAACTTGTGGTAAGCTGACAAGAAACTATCCAGCATAGCTGGCAATAAAATGTGTCACTTTAAAATTTTGTTCACCTTCCCTGTGTTATCCATACTTAATTAGGGAAAATAATTTTCCTTCTTTGCAATTATTGTGAAATCAAAATATAACAGCAAAATTGAAGAGAACAAAGGAATTGCATTTGTCTGTTACTTTCAAAGAGCTTTCCAATCAAGCAAACAAGTAGTATTAGACTGTAGTGGTAAATATTAGATGCCAAACAAGAAGAAACGCTTGTGAAAACTATTGCTTATGGCATACAATACTTGGCTTTTCTAAAAGAAGTCATTTTATATTCATTGGTCTATAGAGAATAAATATGATGTTCCATTTATGTATTGAATTGAAGGTTGAATTAGCTAAGATTTGCTAATAAAAATTAATCACAACATATGTTAGAGACACACAATGTTGGGTATAGAATGGGTAAAAATCAACAGATAGGGTAACACTATTTCTTCTGATGGAACTTTAAAGAGTCCTGTGTTTGATGCCGAAATAATCTTTATATAGTCTCTTAAAATGCCCACATCATGATGGCATTTTATGATTACAATCATGTGTGATTTGTATGTAATTGAAAAAAATAAGACTGAGAAGGTTGAATGCTTGAGTGTGTGAGAGAGAGCTCTATAGTAAAATCTGCAGGGAAAATAAAGCAAGGAAAAGCCTCAAGCTACTGAGGAAGGAGACCAATGTAATTTGGATGTAAATAGCAACCAAGTACAACATAAAATAGAGTAAGAGTTAATTTTACACAAAATGGTACCTGAGACGGGCTACTCTCCTTTGCCTCCCCAAGATCACTGCTGGCCTGTCTGCTACCTGAAAGTCACTTTCCCTGCCTGAATGTCTTTATCTGTGATCTTATTCTTAATACTTGTCTTTGCTGGGGGATATAAAGAGCAACATTTTAAAATGTCTCATTTTTCCTATTTCATTTCAACTCTATGTACAATGTCAAAGAGTGTAAAAAACATTTAGTCAAGTATCTACTTATCAGAGGTGGAAAAAAAAAACCTTAGGTCTAATTTGGTCCTATTTAGGATAACCAGGGACTTATTGCCATGAGGTTCTCATGCATAATTCTGCCTCTGATGTGAAGAGTGAAGGTGGGAAATTCAGCATACCAGTTCAAGGATGGGCACTGCTCTCTTGTGTGCTCAGCTATCTGTATCTCTCAGTAAACGATAATAACACAAATCTGTGGCATCAGTTTCTAGCCCCTGTATTCTTTCAGCCTGGGAAGGAATACTTTTTTCCTTCAAAAGTGATGTTTAAACCCAGTGATGGTAAGCCCCTTGTCTTCTAGGTCACCCACAATGAAACTCTTACTCAGGCTATGGAACTCTGCGTGTGCAGTTCTAAGTGCTTTGACTAATGTTTTTATGTTTCTATTAATTTTCGCTTGCCTTACCTTAAAGCTGATGATAGAAGCAGTTGATTTCTTTTTCATGTTAGTATTAGCCATGCTTTGATGGGTATTTGTGGTTGTCAACTTGACAACATCTGGAATTAAGTAAAACCCAAGCTGCTGTTGGGATGAGGATTTTTCCTTATTGTATCATATCACCTTAAATTTTGGCCATACCTTCTGGTAGCCAAGAACATAGGGATACAAGATCTCTCCCTTTGTCTGTTGCTTTCACTCTCCTTAGCAAGTTTGTTGCTTTACTGGTATTAAAGTATACTTCAGGATTCTTTATATGCTGAAGCCCAGATAAAACATTCAGATTCAAGAACTGAACAACTTGGATTCTAGGTAACACCCATTGTTGGGATAGTGAAACTGGAATCTGTTAGCCATTTTAGTAAATTCCTTTTATAAATGCATATTCAAATTCATATGTAGCTATATTTCTATTTCTAATATCTCTGACTATTATATCTATATGTAGATATAGATATATTCATTCTATCAGCTGTTTCTCTAGAGCACAGTGACTAGTACATCCTATTTTCCCTATCTTAGTTCTCATTGGTCAACTTTACTTCACCCTTCTCTGTGGTCTGTAACTACCATTATAGTGTCAGCATCCAAGAAATCAGCATTTTCAGTTTCCGCAAATAAGTGAGGCCATGGGATGCTTGTCTTCCTATGTCTGGTTTTCACATGGTCTCCAGTTCAATCCATGTTGTCCCATGCAGGTAGAACTTTGCTTTATGACTGAAAGTCTGGTGAGCTACTGGACAGCGCAGGGTTGTAAATCATGACTATAGGGCCTAAAAGTCAAGGAGTTAGATTTTGAATGTTTTCACTGTACATAAATGATGAATGACCAGGCAAATGTGTGTTTAACATGAATTAAACATTATATAACCTACACATACATAAAAATCCACATGGAACTGTATTAGTTAATATAAGTTTTTAAAATATTTATTTCCATATCATTTTATGACTTTGTGTAGGGGAAGGATGCTTGTACTGTGGGTATACATGGAGGCCAGAAGACAGCTATCAGTAGTCACTGCTCTTCAGCTGAGGGGTTCTAGAAACTAAGTCAGGCTGGTCTGGTTTACCTGATGACTCATCTTAATGGTCCCATCTCTGATTTTGTTTTGTTCTGTTGGTTTTTTGCTTCTGTTTTTGTTTGATGTGTGTGTATATGTATGTGTGTGTGTGTGTGTTTTAACAAAAGCCATCTTTATACAATTCACAGATCATAGCATGCTTTCTATTTCTATGTCTGCAAGAGGCAAAGAGAGAGAGCAGGATAAAAGGAATGTTGAGTTTGCTATAGATAATATACTTGCCTTGATTTGGCTCAGCCGTATACTAAATAGGCTTTAAGAGTCCCTGATACCTGTGGATCTTTTGACAGGCAGAACAATGGCCCTGTAAGTTTGTCCATGTTGTACGTACTGGGGAGCATTGTGTATGTTAAATGGTTGTAGGGACACCGTACTTGTGATTGATCTAAGGATTTTGAGAAGTAAAGAATTATCTGGATAGACACATGTCAGCTTATGGTCTTCCAAAAAAAGAAGGCACCTTGGTTGACAAAGTTACACTGATGTGCTCTGAAGACAGACAAAGGAATGACATGAGCTAAAGAATCCAGATATGGTCTAGAGACTATACAGCAAGGGTATGTATTCTCCACTGGATGTCCAGAAGCAGCCAAGTCCTGTGGCCATCTCAACTTTAGTCATTATGACCCTTCCAAGCTTCTGACCCTCTATAGCTGGCAAAGCATGAATTTGAGCGATTTTAAGATACTAGGATTGGGTTAATTTTTAATGCTAGCCACAGAAATGTAATGTAGACTAAATTTATTAACATGAGCTTTCTGGGAGGAGGCTAAAATCACCTTCTAAGTAAGCTACTCCTTTTGTCATTATATATAACACAAGAACTTTAGAGTGATATTCATTTGTATCTAGCAGAATTTTTCCCTCAAATGTTCCTAAGTTTCTTTCAAGCAAATCTGAGAGAATGTGTTGTATAAAATTCCACTTTATAAATGTAAGAGAGCCCTAGAGAAGCAGTGTATACTCCTCCCTGATTGCTCTCACTTTCAAATAACAGACTATTTTAACAGCTACATTCCAAATGGGGTGAGTTCACAATTAATTAATTGGGACCTTATCTCTCAGTGTAACTATATGTTGGAGCCAGAAAACTGATGGAGGAAACTAGGTTAAATGAGGTGGTAGAGGGGCCCTAGCCTAGCATGACTACCATTCTCAGAAAGAAAGGCAAAGACTAGTAGTGTTTAACAGCAGAAGAGGCCATGTAAGGACATGGGAAAAATCAGCCTCCCATCTGCAAGCTATGGAAAGATGCTACAGAAGAAACTAAACTTGCTGACAGCCCAGCCTTACATTTTCAGCCTTCAGAGCCATAAGAAAATCACTTTCACTAGTTTAAACCACCTAGCCCATGGTTTTATGTTTTAGCAGCTCCAGAAAAATTATTACATCTTCCCAACCCAATGTCCTAATGTATCTACTTACATACAGGAACATTGAAATAGGATTTTAGTCCCCATCACTAACTGTCTACTTGTTAAACCATGCGTACTATGTTGAGATCTTGTATTTTTCCTTTGTTGATAGTGAGAAAATTGATATTGTGGAAGGTTACTCTTGGACACAGATTATGCACTGACACACAAGGTGGCCAGGTCTAAAGATCTGGAATACAACTTCCCTAATAAGTATCCCTTACAGAATGCTGCTACAGCAGACACATATGGGAGGACTAGTCAGTCCCATTAGCCAAGTATATAGCTGATAAGGCAAGGGATCAATCTGATGAACATCTGTGAGTTTCACACACCAAGCAAGTAGGTAAAAATACATGTAAATTCCTTTTTATATTCTAGATCAACAACCAACAGTCACATTGTTTCTTGGATGTAATGTTTACTCTCATATCCTAATATACAACCTAATCTCAGTTATCACATGCAGCTTGTGGTCACATAGAATGAAGTTTTCAATTCTTTAAAAAAAATAATGCTTTCAGAAAGTAAAAATGAAGTAAAAATAAGGACAAGTATAGACATTTAGTAACACACATGAACAGGGAAGGACTTGCTTAACTGTGTCTCTGTTACATAGTAGATGTTTGAAATCAAAGTAACTTGCTAAAGGCAGACAACATAATTACCTGTAGCTGTCTGGGAATAGATCTCATATCACCTATGGTCCCAGAGGCCATTAAGATTTTGACAAGGCTTTTCAGAGATAATATGATTTGCCCTAGATTTTGACTTCTGACAAAGGAAAACAGTCACATTGTTTTTAACTGTGTGGAAACAGTGTGGTATGTTTTTTTTGTAAGGGGAAGGATTTTGAAAACTTGGAAGGTAACTATTTCTCAAATTTCTAGGCTGCAAAATAAAATTTCTAATCCATATAATCTGCTAAAAGGAATGTAAGGCTTGGAAGATTTTTTTTCTGTGAGGTCATACTAATTAATATTGTACTGTATGTGTATGTTTGTGCATGTATAGCTTTATTTACATATGAAAGCAGGGACTAGAATATACTAATTCTGAAACTATAAAAGGGGTTTGGAATACATTAAAATTATAGTCTCATGGTCAATTGCTTGACCATTAAAAATCTCAGAGGTGTAGAGCATAACTATAGAAATGTCACTAGATGTGTTGGATCCCAACTTCAGGCTGTGACCCCCTACCCAACTTTAGAGGATGCCTTTTACGGCTCTAGGTGTATTTTCTGATTATTCTCAATATAGCTCTGCTTGGTTTGGTACATTGCTCTGATACACACACTTCTATAGCTAATGATGAAATAACATGGCATCAATTAATAATGGAAAAATATAGGAGTAGTCTAATATATTTTAGAATGTAATGATTTTTGTTATCAGTTTTGGCAGTAATAATATTATTGGGAATTGAATTGGCACTAACCTTGAAGCTTCATCCCTGCTGGTGAGATTCCATAGTGCTAGAAGATGCTGTAAATGCTACTAGAAGTAAGCGTCAGACTTATCCATCTAGGAACCCTGTGAACTATAATAATGATCAGTCTCAGGAGCTCTGACCACGGGTACAACTGTGGCTAAATATCATGGGAAAAAGCAAGTACTTTCTGGTTAGATTTTACTCTCCCTCATGCCTGGCACCATTAGTGGTTCAAGAACCCAATACAGGCTACACAGTTCATAGACATTAGGAGAGAACCTATTGCTAGTATTTTACCAAATGGATATTTTATTACATTGACTCCTAATTTTTGTGGTTAAAACCTATAATTAACGTACCTCTCAACTCTCATCAGAGAAGTTTCTATTTTTAGTAGATGGTGATTAAGACTAAGACACACAACTAACAAAGGAACAAAAAGAGTGAAGAATGTTCAGCCCTAAAAAGAGCACATATACTATACCCCATTTTCTCAGTACAAATTGGTCTTGAGGGATTGCAAAAATAAATAAATAAATAAATAAATAAATAAATAAATGGGACGAAATGTTGGGTCATTTTGGAAGTGGGGCGTGGTGTTAGGAAAGTGGTAGTAATCTCAAGAGTAGGGAAGTGGTAGAAATCAGATCTAAACACACTTTCTTAAGGAACTAATAAAGATTTTTTCTAAAATATGAAATAATTAGGTTATTAATGTTTCCTCCGTCATCCAGTTGTTGATGATGACTAGTTTTTCAAGTTATCTAAAAGTTGTAGTAGCTCATCAAGACGGTTTGGTGGATAAAGGTACCTGCTGACGTGAGTTTAATCTCTAGGGCTAACATGCTGGAAGAAGAGAACTGACTCTCATAAATTGTCCTATAATCTCCAAATGTGTATTATGGTCATAAACACACACACTCACACATACACAAACACACACACACAAACATGACTAAAATGCATTTAATTTTTTTCATGAATTCACCGTGGTTGTAACAAAAGAAATAAGCAGGAACTTGAGCTAATCTAACAAATCCTTCCACTGGGGTCATTTCCCTGCTCCCTGGAACATACCATTCTCCATTGCAGGCTTCCACGGGGGTCATTTCCCTGCTACCTGGAACATACCATTCTCCATTGCAGGCTTCCACGGGGGTCATTTCCCTGCTCCCTGGAACATACCATTCTCCATTGCAGGCTTCCACGGGGGTCATTTCCCTGCTCCCTGGAACATACCATTCTCCATTGCAGGTATTCTCACTTGTCCACCTGTTCTTGCCACTATTTCTTACAAGCTGGATTCCTGCTTCTGCTGCCTTACGCCTGCTAACTTGCATTGTCTTTGTCAGAACTGATATGCTCCAAATGTTTTTGTTCTAGATATTGTACCTCATACTAAAAACAATACTACATGACTTTGATGTACAGCTGAGATTTTATAACTGTTACTTCATAGAAAGTGACCAAGGCTTATTAGTTTTCCCCTTCAAGTTTCAAGTATGTGTACCCTATCGCCATTTTAACAGAGTTAAGTTTTCAGGGCCTCAAATATGAAACAATATCTCTTCATCTTTACCCCTTCATTTCATTTCCACCTTGCTACTTCTAGAAAAATTATGTTTTCCACTGATATGCTAATTTTTACTAAAACAATTAATAATATCAATTAGTTTAATATATCCTAACCTAATAGTTACAGCAGATCTGCAGAAATTGTCTTCTCTAATACACAGAGGGGACCGTTAACCAAAGACTTGCTGCCCCATGACATATCATCCAATATTTGTCTACTACTATTTTGTTTCCCAGGTTTATGGTTTCCCCAACTTGCCTTAATGCTTAACATATTCTCTGTTAGCATTCAAGTTGCTGTGTCTTCATAGGATACCTATTCCCTTGTAGCTATATAACCCATGACCTCTAAAGCCTGAAATGATACCTTCTCTTAGACTCAAATCTTTCTTCTTTCAGGAAGAAGCCACTAGGGTGTCTTTCCTCACTATTTACCATCCACTCATGATGGATGGAGACAATAACTATATAATAAACACACATAGTCCTAACTCCCTGTGTGGGACTATCTGTCCCAATGGCCTCAGAACTTGGTCTTTTAATTCCTGGAAGGTAGATGGATTAAGTTTAACTGGATGTGAATTTTCACAAATTCTTGATTCTCTATTTTATTGATTATTATTTGGACTGCAGACTCAGTTCCTCTCCATGAGCCCCACTTGTCATCATTTCTCATCTGATTTTAGAGGATTCATTATTGGCATCCTTTCCCTCCCCCCCCCCCC
>JADRCD010112535.1:448-20779 GCA_019843815.1 Montemys delectorum
TGTGTGTGAGAGAGAGAGAGAGAGAGAATGTGTGAGAGAGAGAGAAAAAGAGTGTGTGTGTGTATGGGTGTGTGAGAGAGAGTGTGTGTGTGTGTGTGTGAGAGAGAGAGAGAGATAGAGAGAGAGAGAAAGAGAGAATGTGTGAGAGAGCGAAAAAGTGTGTGTGTGTGTGTGTGTGTGTGTATGGGTGTGTGAGAGAGTGTGTGTGTGTGTGTGTGTGTGTATGAGAGAGAAAGTGTGTGTGTGTGTGTGCGTGCACACTCGAACATGTAATTGCGCATACAATATGGAGGCCAGAGGTCAGCATCTAGCATTATCCTTAATCACTTTCTACCTTACTTTATTTTTATTTTTGTATGTATGTGTCTATGCGTGCATATCCACTTAGGAAGCCAGAACAGGATGTTGGATCTCTTGGATCTGGCTGTTGTAAGCTGACATGGGTGCTGGGAATCAAACTTGGGTCCTTTGGAAAAACAGCAAATGCCCTTAACTGCTGAGCTATCTCTCCATCCCCTCCACCTCATTTTTTGAGACAGAATCGTTCATTGAATGTGCCGCTCACTAACTCAGTAAGGCTGGGGGCAGTCAAGCATCAGATATCCTCCTGACTCACCTCCTCAGCCCTAGGATTACAGGTGTCCCAATGCTCCCAGCTTTTGATGTGGGAGCTCGGGGTCCTCGTGTTTGTATGGCAAGCCCTGTACTCACTGGGCTTCTCCCCACCCCTGAAAAGACGCCATACTGTGCACCAACCCACCAGCTAAACTAAAGCCAACTCCAAGTGTAGATGGAGTTTCTTACAACCTCACAGCTCCCAAACTTTTATATTTTCCAGCTGTGCTTAAAATGACATGTCAGGGTCTCAAAGTCAGGGCTCACCCTCAGCCCTCCTCCCCCTCCTCCTTCTCCCTCTTCAGTTTTTTTATTTATTGATTTGACACAAGGTAATATACTATGTAACCCTAGCTGGTCTGGAACTCAGAGATCCACCTGCCTCTGCCGATGGAGCACCGGGATTGAAGGCGTGCGCCACCACACCTGTCCTGCACCACACAGGTCCTGCAGATCTTCTTTATAGACTCAGCCAAGCTCTATCCCAACTAGAGATGGATAGGTCAGAAAGTCAGGCTCATTATGAGATGGTTTCTGAACCTTTACAGAAAAAAAGCACAGTTCAGTGAACATAAAGCACTGGTGACTCCATCACTGAGGTCTCACAGTCCCATAAATCTCCTTTATTACTCTCGTGGTCATAGCCGTTGTGTGCGCTTACGTTCAGTCTGCCCTTTTCACTTAAAATGGTTTTTAAATATTGACATAGTCTACTTATTTTTAGTAGTTAAGACAAATTACTGAAATTAATTTACCCTAGTTTGCTTAAACATTTCTCAATTTCTGGACATCAGTAGTGTTTAATTTTTCAGTATTAGGAAAAAAATGTTACTTGAAACATTTTTTAAATCAGTGTTGCCTTTTTTATTCTTTTTGATCATCCCCTTGGAATGCCATCCTTAAAGTTAAATCACCAAGCCAAAGGGCATAAAAAATTTAAATAGGTTTGTTATGTATTGGCAGATAGTTTTCCAGAAAAAATGTTGCCCCAGTGTGAATTACCATCAAGAGCATTTGGGTGTTCCTATTTTCATTATAGCTTCTGACAGAACAGGAGTCACAATAAGAAAATATTGTAAACTATTGTACATTATTAAGTTTAGAATATTTTACATAATTAAATTTTTATGTTTAACATTAGTTTCTGAAAATTATTTGTTGGCTTGCTTGGCACCTCTTAGTGAAAATGTGAGACTAAAATGAAGTAGGAACTAGACTTCCCAGGACTACAGCTCTCTCCCCCGTAGCCTACTTAGCTGTAGATTGATAGCTTAAACAGGCAATCATAGAGGGAAAATGCCCCAGATTAGTCTTGCCTAAATTATCTTTAAGAAATAAGCTTTTATTTGGAGGGATCGTATAGATTTTTTTATTCTCCCCAGGGCTTGGCTTGAGCTAAAAGCTCAACTCAGGGCTCACGTGGAAACAGGATGCAATGCAGACGTCAGCTTTACCTGTTCATTCTTGCTCTGGCCCCATAGCCGATTAGGCTATCAGAAGT
Organism: Montemys delectorum; assembly: GCA_019843815.1. Taxonomy (NCBI): domain Eukaryota; kingdom Metazoa; phylum Chordata; class Mammalia; order Rodentia; family Muridae; genus Montemys; species Montemys delectorum. The sequence goes on from JADRCD010112535.1 coordinate 2,565, forward strand.
CACAGGACTGCGAGGTGTTCAGGGTTGTCTTTTCTGAACAGTGCCTGACACTTGTGAGGCACCCAAAGAAAGTTACTAACCAAAAGAAGGCAAATAAGACACTTAGTCAGTAAAGCACTCCCACCAGAACCCACTTAAAAAGCTGGGGACAGTGACACATGCTTGCAATAGTCCTAGTTCTGAGAAAGGAGACAGACAGAGACCCTCGGGGTTTGATGGCCATCCAGTCTGGCATCACTGGAGCGTGCCAGGCTAGTATACAATGAGACAAAATAGATGGTGACTGCCTGGTGTCTGAAGAGGCCAGAAGAGGACATAGGAACCCCAGGGACCAGGGTTACAGACAGTTTTGAACCACCATGTGGGTGCTGAGAATTGAACCTGGGTCCTCTGGAAGAGTAGCCATTGCTCTTAACCTCTGAGCCATCTCTCCAGCCCCTCTGAATAGAGTGGGTTTTTACAGATCCTTGTGGTGCTTGGGTTTCTGAATCCTTGGTCTGTGGTGCAGATGTGTGAGATGCCAGTGAACACACCAGAAAACCCTTGGAAAGTGAGTCCCAAAGAAGAGCAAGAACGGAAGGACCTGAGGAACACCCACCTTGTGTTCAGCATCGACCCCAAAGGTTGCGAAGATGTGGATGATACGCTCTCAGTCAGAACCTTGACTAACGGCAACCTGGAGCTCGGGGTCCACATTGCTGACGTCACACACTTTGTGGCCCCCAATTCTTACATCGATGTTGAAGCTAGAACAAGGTAACTCTATTGGAAGGCAGTACTGCGTTGAGTATGTTAGTTCCAGATGCTCACTATCTCTAGTTTGCACAGTTCTGAAAATCTCTTCTGATTTCTCCTGAAGTCCCACCTTCAGGAAAATAGTACCTTGATTAGTTTGTGTCCTTTCTTAACCTTTTACCCACCGATTGTTTCCTCCAAAGTTATGAGTAAGTTTTCACATGTAATACAGCATTCTGTATCGATGCTAGATCATTATGCCACCATTTTTCTCATACAACCAAGATTCGTGTCACTTTTACTTTCTACATCAGTGGAGGAATATTCAGCCAAAGCAGTACGACTTGGTCAAGTGGGCTCACGGGAGCCATTTCATTAGGCAGCCGCTCCACTTTATGGAGAGCAGTAGCCCCGGGGGAATCCATCCCTGCTCTCGGCTGTTTACCTCCTGCAGCCCACGCTGTCAGCAGTTCTGGCTGCTGAAGGTCAGTTACGTCACATGTCATTCCAGGGCCACCACTTACTACCTAGCAGACCGCCGCTATGACATGCTGCCTTCCATCCTCAGCGCAGACCTCTGCTCCCTCTTGGGAGGCGTTGACCGGTGAGTTTGACTTCACCTTGAGAGCTGCCTGCCTTCCACTGCGCTCTCGCCTCCGCTCCACGCCCCTACCCACTGCTCTCGGAGCGCCTCTGCTCCCCACTGACTTCTTCCCTTCCATATATACTTTCAGGGAGCTTTATTTTTCCAGTATCCTCCTTTCTTTCTGTTCTCCTGATGTTAGCTTTCTGAAGCCGTCCACACGCTGAGGAAAACATGGTAAATTCTCCAGTGGAAGCTGCTCTTTAGAAGGTCCGTGAGCTTAGGGAGTTTCTGTTTATTAGTGAACACATAAGTCAGCCACTCTAACACTAGTAAGTAAGCTCCAAAAGATAGAAGGCACCCTCCTATTATTTTTTTGTGGGTACTGATTTCTTGAATATTTTTTCTATATTTAATATACACAAATATGGATGTGTGTAATTTTTATTTTTTATAAAAATACTAGCATACAGTAGATATAAAGAGGAGTGCTGGTCTTTCTGAGCAAACTGCTTCTGTTTATAACCAAAAAAAATGTATGTGTGTGTATATATATATATATATATATATATATATATATATATATACATATATATGTATGTCTATGTGTACAAGTACACCATTTATATATAATTTGTTATATATAAACACACATATGTTATTTAGCACTTAAATTTATTTTCTTTCTTTCTTTTTTTTGTTTTTGAGACAAGGTGTCAGGTATCCTGTTCTCAAACTCAATTGGAAGCAAAGGATTACCGTGACCTTCTGATCCTCCTGCTTCTACCTGTGCACCAACATGCCTGGTTTATACAGTGTTGGGGATCCAGTCCAGGCCTTAGTGCGAGCTAAGCAAAGCATTGTAGCAACTGAGCTATAGCCATAACCCCTCTGTTCCTTTTTTAAAAGATTTATTTTATGTTTTGTGTCTTGAGTGTTCTGCCTGCATAAGTACCACATAAGAGAGCATCAGATCCCCTGGAACTGAACTTTTAGACAGTTGTGAGCCACCGTGTGGGTCAGATCCTCTGGAAGAGCAGCCAGTGCTCTTATCACTGAGACTCTCACAAGCACTGGTTCTCCCTCTCTCTCTCTCTCTCTCTCTCTCTCTCTCTCTCTCTCTCTCTCTCTGCCTCTCTCTTTTTAAGTACTTAAATATCTTTGAGGAGAGATTTCTAGAAGCAAGCCCTGTACCAAGCCACATGCATTTGTGTTTAGATCCATACAATCAGATTGCCCTCACAGAGGTTGCAGCAATCTGTCCCTACAGCAGTTAAGTACAAGAGTTTTTTCTCACAGCCTAGCTAGCCCAGGCAGGTCCTTTCATGTAAGTCAGGTTGCCAGACAAGTAGTATCTTTTTTTGTTTGGTTGGTTTTTTGGTTTTTTGTTTTGTTTTGTTTGTTTTTTCGAGACAGGGTTTCTCTGTGTAGCCCTGGCTGTCCTGGAACTCACTCTGTAGACCAGACTAGCCTCGAACTCGGAAATCCGCCTGCCTCTGCCTCCCAAGTGCTGGGATTAAAGGCATGCGCCAACACTGCCCGACAAGTAGTGTCTTAATTTAAATTTCTACTCTGTGTGAAGCTGAGCATTTGGCTAAAGGATCCTCTGTCTCCTCTTTGAGCTGCTTCACAGTCCTTACTGTTTTCATTTGGGTTTGTGATTTATTACTGATTTATAAAAATTTTTATACTAGGAAATTAGCCCCTCTAAAATGCATGAATTATAAATATATAGGTTTTTTTCTCTAATAAAATGTTTTGGTGGCAGAATGGCTCTTTGCTAAATGAGCTTTTTGTTAATTAACCTATCATCAAGATTGATACTGAGCTCACTGTCATCGTGTAAGATTTAAAGGCTTTATTCTAGTTTCCTGGCACTAAACAGATTTGACTCAGTCAGTGCCAAGCTTTCTTAGTCAAAATGGAGAACTGTAAGGTTGTTCATCCCCTGTGTGAACTCAACTGCAGAGTCCTTTAGAGTTTAACAGAACCCATTGCAACTTTGTTGTTGATACAGGTTACATAGTGAGCACTATGTAGCCCTGGCTGGCCTGAAACTCCCTAAGTTGACCAGGCTGGCCTCAGACTCACAAACATCGGCCTGACTTTGTCTCTCAAGTACAGGAGTTAAAGGTGTATGCCACCACACCCAGCCTGACTTTGTTTTTAAAATTAAAATATGTGTGTGAACATGTGGATACATACATACATACATATATACATACATACATACATACATACATACATACATACATACATACATGAAGAAGGAGGGTTGTTTGTGTAGAGGAATGATTAAAGAAATTATACCAAAAGCCTGTGGCAAGGCCATTTCTTTCAAATTTGATTCAAAATGAAGTTCTGCTTCCTTCTAAAATAGAATAGAAGTAGCTGGAGAGATGGCTCAGCAGTTAAGAGCATTGGTCACTCTTCTAGACAACTCCAACATCCCAGGTTTGATTCCCAGCTGTCATCTACATGACAGCTCACAACTGCCTGCGATTCAGTTCCAGGGGATCTGACGCCCTCTTCTAGCCTCCTTAAGCAGCAGACAGTTTGCCTGAACCTAGTGTTCAGGCAAAACACCCATGGATATTAAATAAAGAATAATAATCTTACAAAAAAGAAATGAAGCCCTATAAGATGGCTCAGTGGGTAAAAACAGCTGTGCTGTGTCTGAGTTTGGTCTTCAGGACTAAAGTGGTGGAGAGAACTGGCTCTCACAAGATGTCCTCTGAAGCTGGGTGGTGGTGGCACACGCCTTTAATCCCAGCACTTGGGAGGCAGAGGCAGGCGGATTTCTGAGTTTGAGGCCAGCCTGGTCTACAGAGTGAGTTCTAGGACAGCCAGGGCTACACAGAGAAACCCTGTCTCAAAAAAAGATATCCTCTGACCTCCACACGTTTGTCACAATACTCACATGTGCAACCATACACATAAACATACACAAAATAAATAAAATGTATAACTGTTTAAAGAGTGGAATAATGATACTGTTGATGTCCCTGGTTTTATAGGTATGCTGTATCAGTCATGTGGGAATTAGATAAAACCTCTTATGAAATTAAGAAGGTGTGGTATGGCAGAACCATTATCCGATCAGCTTACAAACTGTTCTATGAGGCGGCCCAGGAACTACTGGACGGAAACTTCAGCATTGTTGATGATATTCCAGAACTCAAAGCCTTGGAGGAGGAGAGCCAACAGGCCAAACTAGAGGAGTTAGTGTGGGCAATTGGAAAGTTGACAGACATAGCTCGCCACATCCGAGCAAAAAGAGATCGCTGCGGTGCCTTGGAGCTAGAAGGTGTAGAGGTTCGAGTCCAGCTGGATGACAAGAAGAACATTCATGACCTCATCCCCAAGCAGCCCCTGGAGGTTCATGAGACAGTGGCTGAATGCATGATCCTGGCCAACCATTGGGTGGCCAGGAAGATCTGGGAGAGTTTCCCCCACCAGGCTTTGCTGCGCCAACACCCTCCTCCACACCAGGAGTTTTTCTCAGAGCTCCGGGAATGTGCTAAAGCAAAAGGCTTCTTCATAGACACACGGTAATTTGCTTTTGGGGGAGGGGGCAGAGGGACAGCAGAGAGTGCCATGTGTTTATTTACCTTATGGTGGTTCCTAAAACATGGCCTGTAGCCAGGTACATTGGTGCATTGAAAGCCTGAGGCAGCTGGACCACCAGTCTGAGGCTGGTCTACTTAAAGAGGATTTAAAAATTATGTTGTTGCCAAGCACAAGGTCCTAATTAAAATACCTTTTGTCAGTTTAGCAAATGGATTTTTTTTTAGCTTCTGTATTCAAGCAACAGAGTCTGCGGTTGTTTGGTTGAGTTGACTGCATGCTGGTCACACTGACCAAGGACTTTCAAACATCCTCTTGGTTACTCCTTAGAATGCTGAGGTGAATAAACCATTCATAGTTTATTGATGAGAACTCTAGTCTAACGGGGTTAAGGAGCTTGCTCATAAGTTACCTGTTGGGCCGGGCAAGGCCAGGACTTTCATCCAAGGCCATTATACCTAGAAACTCCTCTCCATGGCCATGTCCCAGGTGTGTTCACCATTGACTCTCTGCCTGTGGGCTCACCATTGACCTGCCTGCCTTCTCTCTGTCTGTGGGCTCACCATTAACCTCCCTGCCTTCTCTCTGCCTGTGGGCTCACCATTGACCTGCCTGCCTTCTCTCTGTCTGTGGGCTCACCATTGACCTCCCTGCCTTCTCTCTGCCTGTGGGCTCACCATTGACCTCCCTGCCTTCTCTCTGCCTGTGGGCTCACCATTGACCTCCCTGCCTTCTCTCTGTCTGTGGGCTCACCATTGACCTCCCTGCCTTCTCTCTGCCTGTGGGCTCACCATTGACCTGCCTGCCTTCTCTCTGTCTGTGGGCTCACCATTAACCTCCCTGCCTTCTCTCTGTCTGTGGGCTCACCATTGACCTGCCTGCCTTCTCTCTGGCTGTGGGCTCACCATTGACCTCCCTCCCTTCTCTCTACCTGTGGGCTCACCATTGACCTGCCTGCCTTCTCTCTGCCTGTGGGCTCACCATTGACCTCCCTGCCTTCTCTCTGTCTGTGGGCTCACCATTAACCTCCCTGCCTTCTCTCTGTCTGTGGGCTCACCATTGACCTGCCTGCCTTCTCTCTGTCTGTGGGCTCACCATTGACCTCCCTGCCTTCTCTCTACCTGTGGGCTCACCATTGACCTGCCTGCCTTCTCTCTTCTTTCACAGCCAGCTGCTTGGAATGATGTCGTGTTCCTGGTCTTATTGATAATATACCAATATTAAAGCTAAAGGTTTTAAATTTTGTTTTCAGAATAAATAAATCTCTCTCTTACTCTTTAACAAGCAAAAGTAAAGCTGGGCAGTGGTAGCACTTGGGAGACAGATACAGGTGGATCTGTGAGTTCAAGGCCAGCCTGGTTTATAGAGTGAGTTCCAAGACAGCCAGAACTACACTTAGAAGGGGAGAGGGTGGAAAGTAATGTAGGTTTCCCTATGCATGTCAAGTTTAAGTCTGCTTTTTGTTGTTGTTTTGGTTATTCTTTGAGATTGGGTTCCACCATGTTTCCTGGCTTAGCCTCTGGAGTGCATGGAGAATAGAAGTATGCCATCGTGTCAGTTGCTTTATTTTTAACTCACTCTGGCTTAATGATTCTTGATAAATAAAAAACAAAAAGCTCATTCTTTGGGCTGTATATGATGCTTACAGTGAGTGTATTAAGAATGAAACTCACCAGGTAGTGGTAGCACACACCTTTGATTGCAGCACTTGGGAGGCAGAGGTGAGCTGATCTCTGAGTTCTAGTCCAGCCTGGTCTACAGAGTTCCAGGACAGCCAGGGCTACACAGAGAAACCCTGAATCCAAAACCAAACAACAAAAATGAGTAAGTCCTCAAAAACCTGACCAGCTATTTCAGTCAAGCATTGACTTAGCCATGTATTAACAGGACATTATTCTATACTGTATAAGAAATGTGAATTCTGGGAGCTGGGTAAATGACTCAGCAATTAAGAGCAAGATGACTTTACTGCTCTTGCAGAGGACCCAGGCTTGATTCCAGGACTCAAAAAGGACGCTTGCGCGCGCGCGCACACACATACACACACGAAAATAAATAACTTTTTTTAAAAATGTAAATTCTGAGCCAGGGGTGGTGGCACACACCTGTAACCCCAGCCTTGGAGGCAGGGACAGGCAGGTCTCTGAGTTTGAGAGGCTGAGTCAGGGGTGGTGGCGCACACCTGTAACCCCAGCATTCCAGCCTTGGAGGCAGAGACAGGCAGGTCTCTGAGTTTGAGAGGCTGCTGAGGCTACACAAAGAAATCCTGACTTGAAAGAAAAAAAAATTCAAGTCTGACAATCTTTCTTTGTTTAAACTTTAAAAGCAAACTAGTATTGAAAAGAAAATTGTGGCTAAGATAAATTTCACTGCTGGCATATGAGGATATTTAAACCTAGGAGTGGAAAGTGTTACTTGAAAATGGCCTCTCAGGACTCATTGAGCCTTCTCTGTTTCTTGTTAGGTCCAATAAAACCCTGGCTGACTCCCTGGATAGTGCAAATGACCCCAAGGACCCCTTGGTAAACAAGCTACTGCGCTCCATGGCTACCCAGGCCATGTCGAATGCGCTCTACTTCTCTACGGGATCCTGTGCAGAGGAAGAGTTCCATCATTACGGTGACTCACAGCATTAGTTTCCCTGAGGTTTAACCTCGGGCAAGTCTTTTCCAAAGTGCTCTTTCTTCTTCATTCTGATGTTTTGCTTTCCTTTTAAAGGTCTTGCATTAGATAAATATACCCACTTTACTTCTCCAATAAGAAGATACTCGGATATTGTAGTACATCGACTATTAATGGCAGCCATTTCAAAAGACAAGAAAATGGAGATTAAAGAAAATTTGTTGAGCAACAAAAATCTCGAGGAGTTATGCAGACACATCAACAACAGGAACCGAGTAAGGGAATTTTAAGCTCTTAAACATCATCTCATTAGAGAGTTATCAGCCTTCCTGCACCAGAGAATGGAGCGCCATATATTTTTGCAAACTCCATAACTATTGTAACCAGTGCTCTTAGTACAAGTGTTCTAAGATAACATGAATGTGAGGGATTTTGTTGTTATTGTTGTTGTTTGTTTTTGAGATAAGGTCTCATTATGTAGGTTCTGGCCTCTGCCTCAAAGATCTGCCTGCCTCTGCCTCCCAAATCCACCAGCTTCTGCCTCCCAAATGCTGGGATTAAAGGTGTTCTTTCTTAACCACCATGCCTGGCCATTTTGTTTTGTTTTGTTTTGTTTTGTTTTGTTTTGTGTTTTTAGATGAGATCTCGCTGTGTATTCCAGGCTGAGTTTCCACTAAGGAAACTCAAGTGGCCCTCCACAGAGCCTCTGTGCACTAATCCAGGCTTAGCATTAGAGCCTTGACAATGGGTTAGAGAGAGGTTCAAACTGCTGGACATGGTATAACCCCAATATTTAGGAGGCTGAGACACACAAGTTTAAAGTTTGAGGCTAGCCTGGTCTACATTAGCAAGACTTTATATGTATAAATAAAAGCCAGGCATGGTGGCCTTTAGTCCCTGCACTTGGGAGGCAGAAAAAAGCAGTTCTTTGCAAGTTCGAGGCAAGCATGATTTATATAGTGAGTTCCAGGACAGCCAGGGCTGCATAGTAGTGAGATCCTGTCTCAAGGAAAACAACAAACAGTTAGCATTGCCTGTAATTTAATAGTGGGTATCTCTGTGTAATAATAGGTAGTAATTTTCATATCTTTAAATTGTCTTTAAATTACACATATATGTGTATGTTGAATATATGCATTCAAGTGAAAGTCAGAGGGTGATTTGTGGGAACTGGTAATCTTCAACCATCTTCACCCAGTATGGAGCTCAAGTTGTCAGGTTTGGCAATATATGCCTTTAACCACTGAGCGTCTCCTCAGCCTGAAAGTGTGTGCGCGCGCGTGTGTGTGTGTGTGTGTGTGTGTGTGTGTGTGTGTGTGTGTGTGTTGTGACAGACAAGGAGACAGAGCAGTTATTTGTGTGCAATGGTACATGTGGGTATCACAGGATAACTTTCAAGAGTTGGTTCTTGACTTCCACCTTGTTTGAGGCATGGTCTTGTTTCTGCTGCTGCACTGTGCACTCCAGGACAGATGGCCACTACAGCTGTGAGCTTCTGGCCAATTCTCCCATCTCTACCTCTCACCTTGTGCTGGAACTACTGGGGTTACAGATGTGTGCCACCATGTCCAGCCTTCCCTCGGAGCCCGGGGGTTAACTCAGGAGATAAAGTTTACATGGGGTGCACTTTGCCCACTGAGTCTTCCTCCTCATCTGCTACTTGAGGCCAGGCTGCTCTGTCGCTTCTTCTTTGGTTTAGTTGAGACAAGGGCTTATTCTAGGTGGCTGTAAATGAATGTTGATCCTCCTGTCTCAGCCTCCCAAGTGCTTGGATTACGTGCAGGTTGCCACCACCACATCCTTGAATCCTGCCTTTTTAAAAGCTGTTTCTGTGGGAATGAGTTTCAGGTTTCGTCCTGGACCGAGGGGAACTGTTGTCACGCTCTGGGTTGCACTTCTTACAGGCAGCACAGCGTTCTCAGAAGCAGTCCACCGAGCTCTTCCAGTGCATGTACTTTAAAGACAAAGACCCGGAAACTGAGGAGCGCTGCATAGCTGATGGAGTTATTTATTCCATTAGAACAAACGGTGTACTTGTATTTATACCAAGGTATGTTACTTCTCATGCAGTGGTTAACAAGAAACCATAGTTAAACAATGCCAGTGTTGAACACAAATGTTCATTATATATAACTTACTAAAGTATTTATTTTCTGGGGCATATAGCTTAATGGTGGATTGCTTGTCTAACACATCTGGAATGCTAGATTTGATCCCCATCATCCCATAAAACCAGGTGTGATGTCACCTATAAAACAAGATCAGAAATTCCAGGTCATCTTTAGCTATGTAATGACTTTGATGCCAGAGTGTGTGCTATATGAGACACTATCTCAAAAGAAAAATATAAGCTTGCCATGGTGGCACACACCTTTAATCCTAGTACTCAAGAGGTAAACACAACCAGATCTCTTGAGTTTGAGGCCAGCCAGGGCTACACAGTGAGGCTTTCTCAAATAAACTCTATATATTCACATACACAATGCTACATATATATACTTCATGAAATTATTGTATGTACATAGTATAATATACAGTCAGGAAATAAAGGGAACAGTTGGGAATACATACAGGCACACATCCCTATCAGTCTTAGGACTTTTCTTAGCTAGCAAAGTATTGTTTCTTATATGTTTTTGTAAAAATGTTTCTAAGGTAAACCACAGAAAAAGTGGCTCAGTTTAGTAAGGTCTGCATACTAAGAAGACATTATGTTTTCACCCTGTCATTGAGGTTTGGGATTAAAGGTGCTGCTTACCTGAAGAATAAAGATGGCTTAGTGATCTCCTGTGGCCCAGAGGGCCGCTCTGAATGGAAGCCAGGATCCCTCCAAAGATCTCAAAATAAGATCATCTCTACCACAGCTGGAGGGCAGTCTGTTACATTTCATCTGTTTGACCATGTGACAGTAAGTCTCTGTGTGCATGCAATGTTGCTTTCAGTGTGAAGGAAAAAAGGCTGTGATGTAGTAACGTGTACTTCTCTGTGCCAGGTAAGAATTTCTGTCCAGGCCTCGCGCTGTCACTCGGATACAATCAGGCTTGAAATAGTAAGCAACCAACCATACATGATTGCAAACACAGAACTCTGTCACCAGAGCTCCCTGCTGAAGAGTGAGTTAGTGAGGGAAGTGACCCGATCTGTGGAGGAAGCGCAGCTTGCACAAGAAGTCAAAGGCAAGGTGATTCAGGAAGAGCATCAAGAATACTGCCAGACAAAGGGAAGAAGCTTGTACAAGCTGCTGGAGGAGATACGGGACCTAGCTCTTCTGGATGTTTCTGACAGTTATGTAATGTGAAATACTTCCCTGTCATTAAAGACCTTTGTCTTAAGTGGTGTACTTTCTTTTCAAACTTAAATTTTATGTCATTTGATGCTCTCTAGCTGAAGGAAATTAAGTGGCACACAATGTTCTCATATCTCACTAAAGTAGAACTAGCTCCTTATACAAACTAATTTCTCTTTTTGTTGTTCTTGTTATTTTGTTTTTATTTCTTTCATGATAGGGTCTCACTATGTAACTATGGCTATCCTGGAACTCAAGGCTGGTCTTAAATTCAGAGATTCATCTGCCTTTCAAGTGCTAGGATTAAAGGTGTGCAACACTACACCTAGCTACTAAAAACTGTTTTTTTCAGCAGTGAGCAGACAATGATGGGGCTGTAAAAGGCAGGTTGTCAGTCTCTTTCTAGTAAGTCCAAAATTATCTTGCCTCAATTCTTAGTTTTTTAAAAAGAGGGCCCCACTATGTAGCCTTGGCTATCCTAAAACACACTATGTACAGCAAGCTATTAAGATCTTCTGGCTTCTGCCTCTGGACTGCTGAGATTAAAGGTATGTGCCACCACACTTGGTTCAAATTCTTTTTTTTTTTTTTTTTTAAGATTTATTTTATGTATATGCATACACTATAGCTGTACAGATAGTAGTAAGCCTTCATGTGGTTGTTGGGAATTGAATTTTAGGACCTCTGCTTGCTCCAGTTGGCCCCACTCGCTCCGACCCAAAGATTTATTATTATATGTAAGCACACTGTTACTGTCTTCAGACGCCCCAGAAGAGGACATCCGATCTCATTACGGGTGGCTGTGAACCACCATGTGGTTGCTGGAATTTGAGCTTTGGAAGAACAGTCAGTGCTCTTAACCTGCTGAGTCATCTGGCCAGCCCCTCAAATTGATTCTTCCAAATGTATTTGTCTAGTTGGGTTTTTTAAAAAGATTTATTACCCGGGCAGTGGTGGCACACACCTTTAATCCCAGCACTCGGAGGCAGAAGCAGGTCAGTTTCTGACTTTGAGGCCAGCCTGGTCTAGAGTGAGTTCCAGGACAGCCAGAGCTGTATAGAGAAGCTCTGTCTTGAAAAAATAAAAAGATTTCTTTATTATTATATGTAAGTACACTGTAGCTGTCTTCAGACACCCCAAAAGAGGGCATCAGATCTCATTACAAATGATTATGATCCACCATGTAGTTGCTGGGGATTGAACCCCAGACCTTTGGAAGAGCAGTCAGTGCTCTTAACCACTCAGCCATCTCTCCAGCCCAATAAGACAGTAGCATTTATATACTATAAATATATATTGTGGGGTTTTTTGTTTTGTTTTGTTGTTTTGTCAAGACAGGGTTTCTCTGCATAGCCCTGGCTGTCCTGGAACTCACTCTGTAGACCAGGCTGGCCTCGAACTCAGAAATCCACCCTGCTTCTGCCTCCCAAGTGCTGGGATTAAAGGTGTGCGCCACCACTGCCGGTCCAAAATTCTTACATGTTAATTTATGCTTTCTTAGTTGTTCTGGCACTAGCTGGAAATAGGGCATAAAAAGAGTGGTGGGCTGCACCCTAAGTATTGCCTCAAACTCCCTTCCCACCCTTAAATTCTATTGTGTGCACCTTCAATGGTCAGGTTAACTGGCCTTCCCAAGAGAAGTGTTCCCAAACTCGACCACTAGAAAAGTAACTCTTTTCCTGCCTGCCCTCCTGTAATCCACTCAGTGAGTGTGTCTGGAACCCTGATCAGACCTTCCTGGTAATCTTCTAGCTATTCAATGTCAAAACAATGGGCCTGTCTTCATTCATTCTTCCCTGGCCCATCACTGAGATAGTTCCCATAAACCCACACTAATCCATACAGTCTGTGCCCAACTTCCTGGCTTTTCAAACCATCTTTGTTACTCCCTATTTACCTGATGTCAGTCCAAGATGTCACCTATCTTAGTTTAGGAATAAGTCACCATAGCACCATCACCACCCTTCCCCTAAGAAAGAGACAAGAGACCTTTTAGTACTTGTCACTAAAAGTTGTCTTCAGCCTTTTTCCCCAACTCATAAGAATATGCTGCCATGAAACAGACCATGAAATGCCTCAACATGGTGTGTTCTCAGCTCTAGTTAGCACCTCCACCAAGCTCACAAAGCAAGCAAAACCTCTAGTCAGGCTCTCTTCATCTGGCTCCAACACTTCTAGCCTCCTAGTCATCATTCCCAAATCTTTAAGTATTTCTGGTATATACATGCTTCCCAATGCTCAGAATCCCCTCTACCAATTGACAAGTTTCATATGATCCTTGTACACTGTCCCTCACAATACTATCCAAACTTCTCACCAAGTCACTGACATGGAGGAGCATTCTGGAAGTGCTGGTGTTTCATACCCATGGTCTTATATACCCTACAAAAGCCCTCTAGCACATTCTCAACCTACCTTCTCTGAACTTGCCTACCATCACTAATGGGGAGGCAGTATCAACCTTTTCTGTGATCTTGTGACTTGCAGCAAGATGGGTGTTGTGGCACACACCTTTAACCCTACACAAGGCATCCTTCACACCAGCTGAGGCTGCAGTGAGACAGACTGTGCCAGTAATGATTTCAAAGAAAAGGTCAGATGATGTACACAGCTGTTGTCCTAGCACTTGAAGACAGAATAAGCAGGACACTGACCTCCAATTTCAGACCAGCCAGGATGATGTAATGAGTGAGTCTTACAAAATAGTCAAAATCCTTAACCACTTCAGCAAAAAGTTTAAATTATATAACTAAATCATGGTGAGAAACTCAAATCCTGATAGTTGCTTACAAAACAATTTATTTCTTTATAAAAACTGACCTAATAGTCAGTGAATATTTACATTTTAAATCATTACCCAATTTAGTGAGAAACAATTCAATGCAAACTACAAAACAGCTTATAATTCAGACTTATACAGGGCACCAAAAATAATAAATAGAATTACTAAAATAAGTAGGAAACAATTTAAATAGTCACTGTATTTTAAGCAGGAATCCACACAAGTCTTAAGACTTAAGGATTTATACAAAGTAGAAAAAAACTACAAATAACCCCAAGCTTACAGGATTCTGTTGTAGAAGGTTGGTTACTTATTTCTGGATTAGTCTAAGTTAGTATGGTCCAGCTGTGTTTCCTCTGCTTTGAACTGTTCCTCTTCATGTGTACTGGCAGAAGGAACATCATGTGGATCATCAGTAGTGTCTCTGTTTAATCCATTTGACTCTTCTTGATCCTCTCCAGTACTGCTCTCTTCAACTGTCACGTCTGAGAGAAAAATCAAATCATTACTACTTATTATAAGCAACTGATCCAATCTTGATAAATATAAATCTCTTCAAAAGCTTACTTGATAGAAATCAGATCTATAATCACCTAATTATGATAACTAAGTCTAAATATAAACCACTTTTCACACATGCATAAAACCACACTTAAAATGCCAAGGGTCCTGGGGAAGGTGTAGCTCAGTCGTAGAATCAATTCAGATCAGCAAGCATGAGGTCCTGGATTCAATCCTGGCATTCTCACATACAGAAGTGTCCTAAAGTGATATTACATTCAAACTCTTCATTCTTACTCAAATATAACTTCTCATTCAAAATAAAACTAGAAAGAGATTTTTTAAAAAATTAGACACACGCCAGGCAAGATGACTCAGTGGGTAAAGGTCAAGCCTGATTGACCCAATGGTGAAAGGAGAGAACAGTCTCCCAAATTATCCTAACTTGTATGTGCAATGCACACATGCATACCCACATCTGCACACACAAACTGTCAAAACAGATGCAGTTAAATTTTACATCAAAGTGATTAATAGTAAAGAAAATTTAAGCCGGGCAGTGGTGGCACACGCCTTTAATCCCAGCACTTGGGAGGCAGAGGCCAGCCTGTTCTACAGAGCGAGTTCTAAGATAGCCAAAGCTATACAGAGAAACCCTGTCTCAAAAAACCCAAAAAAAAAAAAAAAAAAAAAATTTAAACCAGGGATCATGACATATGCCTGTTAATCCCAGCACTTAAAACCTTGTCTGGAGAAAAAGACACCTTAAAATGCTTATTTGTATTTTGGAAAATTTATAAACAGAAAATGAGCCTTAAATCCCTATTGTCAGGTAAACTTTGAGATGGCAAGAAGCCACTGCTATTCATCATTACATCTTCATATGATTTTTTTCTATTGGATATTTTGTTTACATTTCAAATGTTCTGTCCTTTCCTAGTTTCTCCTCTACAAACCCCTACCCCACCCTCACCCCCTGCTTCTATGAGGGTACTCCCCCCATCCACCCACTTCCACCTCACCACCCTGGCATTCCTCTACACTGGGCCATTGAGCCTTCACAGGACCAAGGGTCTCTTCCTCCTATTGATGCCAGATAAGGCCACCCTCTGCTACATATGCAGCTGGAGCCATGCAAGCCCCTTCAGCTCCTGTGGAGGTATATGCACGTGAGCCCAGGAGCTCCTTGAGTTCAGAACTCGCTCTGTATACCAGTCTGGCTTTGAACTCACAGAGATCCACCTGACTCTACCTCCTAAGTATTAGGATTAAAGGCATGTACCACCACTGCCTGGCTAGATGAGAAATAACATGATATTTACTTAATATAGTTCTTTTTTTAGGTATTTATTATTTTTGTTCTGTTGTTGCTTATCAAGACAAGGTTTCCATGTAACAGCCCTGTCTGTCCTGGAACTCACTTTGTAGACCAAGTTGGCCTCAAACTCACAAAAGCTTCACGTACCTCTGCCTCCCGAGTGCTGGGATTAAAGGCTTCCCCCACCACTCCCAGCTGAATGAGACATTTTACAACGTAGTATTTACTTACTATAGTTCTTTTTTATGTTTTTATTTTTATTTATCTGTATGCACATGTGTATACTGTATTGCCTCCCAAGGAGGACAGAAAAGGGAATTGGATCTCCTAAAACTGCAGTTATAAACTATTATGAACCACACAATGTTGGTCCAAAAAACAAACCTCAGGTCCTCTGTAGGTGCAGCAAGTGCTTTTATTCAGGCAAAACATTTGTATACAATAAATAAATAAATAAATCTAGAAAAAATTTAAATACAGTTTTGAGGCTGGAGAGACTACTCAGGTGTTAATGAGACGTTCTGCTCTTGCAGAAGGCCCGAGTACAGTTCCCAGCACCCACACATATAATCACATATATATTAGACACATAATTAAAAAAAAATAAAACATGACCGGGCAGTGGTGGCACTGAGAAGCAGAGGCAGGAAGATTTCTGAATTCGAGGCCAGCCTGGTCTACAGAGTTCCAGGACAGCCAGGGCTACACAGAGAAACCCTGTCTCAAAAAAACAAACACACAAACAAAAACATAATTATCTCTGTTCTGAACCCAGCTTGTTTAAAAAACAAGCAAGCAAACAAACAAACAAGCAAAAAAACTATGCAAATTTGTGCTGGGGTGCAATCCAGAGTAGAACAAAGGTATTAATATGCATAAGGACTTGGGTCCAATTTATATACCAAAAATAATGAAATAAAGACAGGAAGTTTAAGGCAATTTTCAAAGTGGGAAAGAAATGCTACAGATAGTCGGGCAGTGGTGGCGCACGCCTTTAATCCCAGCACTTGGGAGGCAGAGGCAGGAGGATTTCTGAGTTCGAGGCCAGCTTGGTGTACAGAGTGAGTTCCAGGACAGCCAGGGCTATGCAGAGAAACCTGTCTCGAAAAACAAAAACAAAAACAAAAACAAAAGAAATGCTACAGATAAGTAAACTATAAAAAGTACATCTCACAAAAATAGGACAATGTAATAAAAAGCATTTTAGTAGCAGAGTGCACAGCACACCTGTAACCCCATCACCTTAGGAGGCTGAGGCAGAAGATGAGTGATAAGTGGAAAGTTAACTGTGTAATTTAGGAATACCTAAACTCAAAATAAAAACTTAAGGAAGGGTTGAGGATACAGTTCAGTGAAAGAGTGCTCTGAGCTCTCGGGAAGCTGAGGAAGATAAAGGCAAGCTCAAGGCCTGCCTAGGTTATAGAATTAGTTTAAGGCTAGCCTAGTCAAACTATTGAGACCCTGTGTAGCTCAATGATAGAGTACCTGCCTATTATGTGCAAAGTGCTGGGTTCAATCCCCAGAACTAAAGTGTATTGATTCTACAATAATAATTTTCCTAAGTATCATCCTAAAAATACATGTAAAGTACTTTAGGATAAGAAGTCAAAGAAAAATACATTGTTAATATATTGGCACTATGAGAAATTTGTCAAGAAAACCATCTTAAACATTCTTTAAGGATTCCAAATAGCAAGCATACATACACTGACACTCTCTCTAAAATACATACATAAACTTAACATCACTTTTCTATTCCTAGAGGTATTATTTCAAGAGATAGTAAAGAAGTTAAAATTTCTAACATGCCCTTGATATTATATAGTAGCTCATAAAAACCAGCATAAAATTTACCATTTTCTAGGGACTGGCTATTATTCAATAGCTTTGCCTGCCTTCTTTCCAAGGCCAGCTGTTTATTTCTCTCAATTCTCTGTTGCTGCTCTTCTGTTAGGCTTCTAGTTGATTCAGAAGCAAACTTCTTGATGTCAGATGAACTTGTCAAAAAGGGATCAAATCCAGTAGCAGTTACATCAAGGCTATTAGTTTCCTCAATTTCATCTGTGGTAGAAAATAAAAAGTTAATACAACTGTCGTATTAGATGAGTTAGAGAAAGAACTTATACAATATTCAACTGAAAAAGTTTTAAAGTGGCAAGTGGCCTGACCTGAAGAAAGCATTTGTGAGGTAGAAGAATGTGACCAGCACTGGCTGATTCAGGTAAAAGAAATATTTACAAATTATCTTATAGTAAGCTGCATGTTACATCACATGGACATGCAAAAGGGATCTGGGAAGATAGCTCAGTTGGTATAGCAAGCACAAAGCCCTGGGTTTGATCTCCAGTAATGCATAAACTGGGTGTGGTGAAGAACTTCTGTAATCCCAGTATTTGGAAGATAGAGGCTGGGAATCATCATCAGTGGTGAGCTCAAGGTCAGCTTAAGACCCTGTCTCAAAAACCAAAATATAAGAAAGTCAAATTTGGTAGTACAAACTTGTAATTCCAGTATAACAGACAGAGGTGGAGGCAGGGAGATGAGAAGTTCAAGGTTCTACTACCTAGCAAGTTTAAAGCTACCCTGGATTACCTGACACCCTAACTTTTGTTTTTTGTTTTTTTTTCTTGACAGAGTTTCTCTATATAGCCCTGGCTACCTTAGAATATGATCTATAAATCGGGCTGGCCTTGAACTCAGACATCTGAGTGCTGGCCACCACCCCCACCCCCACCTAGCTTGAGATGTTGTCTGTCTGTCTGTCTGTCTGTCTGTCTTTCTTTCTTTCTTTCTTTCTTTCTTTCTTTCTTTCTTTCTTTCT
>JADRCD010112554.1:0-10189 GCA_019843815.1 Montemys delectorum
AGCACTGACGTTTTTCCAGGAGTTCTGAGTTCAATTCCCAGCACCCACATGGTGGCTCACAACTATCTGTAATGGGATCCAATAACTTCTTCTGGTATGTCTGAAGACAGTAACAGTGTACTCATATACATAAAATAAATAAATAAATCTTTTTTAAAAAACAAAATTGGGATTTAAACATGCTTCATTAGTAAAACTGATTCCAAAGTCAATTTCTCAAGACTGTCTTGACTTGTGTTATGTGACTGTCAGAGGCCCATGAAGGGAAGCAAGGAGTCAAAAGATAGTGAACAAACACATGAGCTCTTTCTCCAGAACTCATTCCCAAGAGCTCTTTCTCCAGAATTCATTCCCAACGGATCTAAGTCACAAAATTCAGTAAATATTCTACATATTTTTCCCTTATCCCTTTGGAGTCAGCCTCGGGGGCTGGGTAAATCCTTTGAGAACGAGATTTATCCTATTCTAAAAGAGAAGTTTATTGTAGATAAACTTTCTCCTGCACCATACCTACGAGAATCATGTCCTTTCCTTTCCTTTTTATTTCCTCTTTTCAGGCTTTACCCTCAAACCCTTTTTCCCTTAAACTGCCTCTTGTCAAGTGTGTGGTCACAGCAACAAGAGAAGTCGCTGCCGCCATCCCTAGAGGGAGAGTGGTACCAACTGAGAGCCTAGAGGGCAATTTCCACGCTTCTCTAACTTCAAGGCTCAAGGTGTATCTTTGGAGTTATTAGTATTCAAATTAAATGACACTCCTGCCCTTGATCGACTCATTGATTTATATCGACTCATTCAGAGAAGACATAAAACTGAGAGTGGAGGGAGGTGTGTGCTAGCCCTCCCAGAAAGATTTATAAAAGTATACTACGGTTCTTTGTTCATGCAAAAGCTACTGTTGGGAAGCAAGGCAATCAAAAGCTTTCTCAGAAGCCTTGATGAATGGACAAAGGGAACACTGGATTTGTGCCTTAGCCCAGGGCCCGACTTGGAAAGGTCTCATCTAGGGCTGGAGCCAGGGTGTCAAAGGAGTTAAGGTTTAGTTTTCCCCATGAAGAGACTGGAGATGTCAACCCCAAGGCCACTGAGATATTGTATCCCTTTGTGGAACACTGCTTGGTTAGCTTCTGGCCCACTTGGCCCCAGTGCATAGTGGTTTTCTGCTGACTCTGTCCAACTTTTCCCTGTTGGACAGATAAGATGTACCTGTAAGATGCTATATAAGATGCTGTACTTCTTTTTTTTTTTTTTTTTTAGATATTTTCTTTATTTACATTTCAAATGATATCTCCTCTCCCAGTTTCCCCTCTGAAAAAAACAAAAACAAAACAAAATAAAACAAACAAACAAAAAAAAACCCTGTTCCCTCCCCACCTCCCCCTGCTCACCAACCCACTCTCTCCCACTTCCTGGCCCTGGCATTCCCCTACACTGGGGCATAGAACCTGCACAGAATCAAGGGCCTCTCCTGCCCTTGATGACCAAATAGGCCATCCTCTGCTATATATGCTGCTGGAGCCATGAGTCCCACCATATGTATTCTTTGGTTGGCGGTTTAGTCCCTGGGAGCTCTCAGGGTACTAGTTAGTTCATATTGTTGTTCATCCTAAGGGACTGCAAATCCTTCAGCTCCTTGGGTCCTTTCTCTAGCTCCTTAATCAGGGACCCTGTCCTCAGTCCAATGGATGGCTGTGAGCCTCTGCTTCTGTATTAGTGAGGCACTGGCAGAGCCTCTCCTGTCAGCCAGCACTTGCTAGCATCCACAATAGTGTCTGGGTTTAATAAACGTGCTTAGTAAGACCTTCTGACCCTGAACATAGTCCTAACATTCCCCACAGACATAATTCACTTTTAAATTTCAATTTCAACAATTATTACTTCTTTGGGAATTTCATATTTTGATCATAGTCACACTTTTGCTCACCTCTTCACTTAACCAGCCCCCTTCATCACCCATAGAACTTTGTGTACTTTTTTTCTAATCCTGCAAGACATATTTATCCTGCCCAAATATTCATGGGTATATGGCCTTCCACTGGATTGTGGTCTGCTACTGCCTCTCCCTCTCTAAGCAGATAACAATTGCCAGTTGAACCACATCTGTCATATGCCCCCCTCCCCTGTCCATGCTGAAGTTCGCTCTGGTGTGGGCTTGCTTGGGCTTTGCACATTTTATGACAACAGCTGTGGGTTCTTACATTCAGCTCCCCTATTATTTTCAAAGAATAACATTTCTACCACCTTTTACACTCTTTTCTACCCCATCTCCCGCAATAGTTCCTGAGCTTCAAACAACTGATTTCTTGTTAGCTATGACATGACATGTAAAACTTGTAAAAGAGAAGAAAATAGCTACCTGGGCATTTCTCCCTTTGCTACTGTATTCAAAGTGACATGTCACATATAGAAATGAATATAATCCCTGGTATACAGTAAGATATAGTTCAGAAAGAAAGCTCTAAATACTGAGCTTTCTGGGTTTATAAAATATTCTCCCAAAACTTCAGTTAGAAAGGTCTCTAAAATAATTTTCTCCATTTGCCCACTAGAAGCTTAACATCTACCGGATGCTTCACAAGTAGTTCTGGCCATTGCTAGCCATGCCCTCTTCATCTCCTGTGGAAGACTCTGGATATCACTGGCTAATAGCAAGTCTTTCATACAGAAACTCAAAAACCTGTCTTCCTGAAGTGTTTGTTCAGTGCTGCAGGTAGGAGTATGACTTTGGAGTTGAGTTGCCTGGGCTCACTGCTTTCTGCTATAGTCTGGGAATAGGAATTCTTCTTTGTTTCCAGGATGTTTGAATCAAATGCTTATGGCTGTGCTGAGGACAAAATAATGATTTGAACCGGGCAGTGGTGGCACACACCTTTAATCCTAGCACTTGGGAGGCAGAGGCAGATGGATTTCTGAGTTCGAGGCCAGCTTAGTCTACAGAGTGAGTTCCAGGACAGCCAGGGCTACACAGAGAAACCCTGTCTCAAAAAACAATAATAATGATGATTTGATAATGATGGCTACCATTATTATTCTGTTCTTGAGACTACGTAACTTTTCCAGTCTCTAATTGGTCAAGTCTGATTGCCTCACATATAGCATGTGTTCAAATGCCCACACAGATCTAGATCATAAAATATGCACCAGAGCTAAGTTGGAAAGGGAGAGCCCTAGGGGATTTCTCAACTATTCTCTGTGTATTATCTCTTAAAAAGTATGTCTCTCTAGCTGTCTCCTGAGAGGCGCTGACAGTACCTGACTAATACAGAAGCAGAGGCTCACAGCCATCCATTGTACTGAATACAGAGTCCCCAGTGAAGGAGTTAGAGAAAGGACCCAAGGAGCTGAAGGGGTTGCAGCCCCTTAGGAAGAACAACAATATGAACTAACCAGTACCCTCAGAGCTCCCAGGGACTAAACCACCAACCAAAGAGTACACATGGAGGGGACTCATGGCTCCAGGAGCATATGTATAGCAGAGGATGGCCAAGTCGGTCATCAATGAGAGAAGAGGACCTTGGCCCTGTGAAGGTTCTATGCCCCAGTGTAGGGGAATGACAGGGCCAGTAAGCAGGAGGAGGTGGAGTGATGAGCAGGGGGAGGGGGGAGGGAACAGGGGATTGTTTTAGTTTTAGGTTTTTTTTTCTTATTTTATTTTATTTTTCTTTTTTCTTTTGGAGGGGAACCTGGAAAAGGAAATATTGTAAATAAAGAAAACATCTAATAAAAAAGAAAATGTATAGAAAAAAATATGTCTCTCCTTACAAATAGAGTCCAAGCTTTTGAAGACATTGAGATAAGAGTATCAGATCCCTCTATAATTTAACTGTCTGAGAGTATATGTGATTTTTAATTCCAAACAAATCTCCTCTTTATATTTAAAAATTACATCCTTTATATATTAAATTTTAGGCAGTATATGTTAATCATAACCTTATACCGCCCCCCAATTTCTCCAGGATCTTCCCAAGTCTCTAACCACCCAACTTCATGTATGCCTTCTCTCCCAAAAAAGTGATAACCAAATAAAAACAAATAGAAAACGAATAAGACAAAGATGCCAAAACAAAACAAAACACATACACACATACACACATACACAAAAAGCTGACCAACTATTCCTGAGCATAGGGTCTGCCCTGGAATGTGATTTATATACCCAGTGGCATTGCATTGTAGAAAACTTATTTTCTTTTGCTACCAGGTATCAACTGAAAATAAGCTTCTTCCTTAGGGGTAGGAAACCGTGTCCACTTCCCACTCTCAGTGCTGGGACCCTACTTGTGCAGTCTTGTACATGATTCCATAGTCTCTGTGAGTTCATATGTACATCAGCCCTCTTGTGTCTGCTGCTTCCTGAGAGTCATTCACCACCACCTCTGGTTCTTATAATCCTTCTATCTCCTCTTCTGCATAGACCCCTGAGCCTTCAGGGGAGGAGTTTGATAAAGACATAACCTTAGGGATGAGAGTTCCAGAGTCTCTCACTCTCTGCACATTGTCCAGTTATGGGTCTCTAGGTAAACTATCATCTACTATAAGAAGGAGCCTCTCTGATGAAGGTTGAGCAAGCCCTTGATGTGTGGATATAGCAGTATGTCATTAAGTTTTTTGGTAGCTATGTTCCATTAGCAGAAAAATAGTAGCAGATTTCTCTCTAGGCTCATGACCTATCTAGTCTCAGATTCTTGACCTATCTAGTCTCAGAGCGTTGGAGTGGGGGGGGGACACTCTTTGCAAATGCCACAGTCAACAGAGTGTTGATCCTTGTGAGGCAAGAAGGAAGTTCAATTCAACACCACTCAGTAGCCAGTGTTAATTCAATCTTCCTCAAGAGTCTGGCACCAGCAGCTTATTTTAGGCATATTTAAGTACAGCACAGTTTGGAAAAAAGTTTTCTGATGATAATTCATTCACTTCTGTGTGCACAATAAAGTTTAAGGCATGGCTACATTGAAACTCTTTGTAAAATACATGTGACCTCTTTAAGAAAAGCAAGTTCTACAGATTGACTACATGTGATATTTTAAGTCTGGGGAAGGATCTGGTGTAGTCTCAAGTCATACAGATAGGTCATAAAGGTCACCAGGCTATAGACTACATCCAGTCCCATTTGTAAAGCACGTGTCACTCTTCCATAAGGATGTGTTCTATAAGTTAACTGAGAAACAGTGCTCAAGATAAGGATCTGGGGAGTATGACTGAGATTGGCATAAAGGTCTTGGAGACCTGGATGTGGCCTGGCCATACAAAAGCACAGAGGTCACCAAGCTATTAGCTTTATCCATTCCCAGCCTTCTGGGTAGGAAACAGGTTATGCATCTTTTCCTTTGAATGCTAAACCTGTGTGTTTAACATTCCTGGCTTCCGTGGTGCTTTGCTGGAAGCACAAGGACCTCATGCCCTCTAATGCCCTCCACATTTGCACACCTTACCTATGTCGGGTCTGGGTTCCATCTCATGAAATGGGCTTTAAATCCAATCAAAAAGTGGCTGGTTACTCTCATAACTTGTGTGCCACCATTACACCAGTACATCTTGCAGGCAGATTGTTGTTGTAGGTTTGTAGCTGAGTGATATGGATGACGACTTTTCTTCTCCAGTAATATTCAAAGTACCTTATAGCATCCTGAATGCTAGTCAGTGGAGGGAGGGCTGAGTCTTCTAATTGAGCACCAAATCAATTTCTCCATGTTCAGTGACAAAAGTAAGTAGTGTCTTCAGCTGGCAATAATCTGTGACGTTTGGGAGGTCTCTGGGACCACTTTGGTCAGTGACTCAACATGATATAGCCTGTTCCTGGCACTGAGGGCTTTACTTGGTGGCATATGTTGTGTAATTGGGACATTGTCTCCCCTACCATATGGTGACTCCACTTAAATTCCTTTTAGTTAAATATTTGTTTTAGGAAAGTTCTACAGTAGTGTTTCCATAGAACTTTTGAAAAAGTGATAGTTGTCCCTTCCTTCCCATCCTTTCCCCTTTCTTTACCCTACCCTCCGTACCCCTCTGCTTAACTCTCCTATTCCAGTTTCTCATTTATCTCTTTGCAACACCATATTCTATTTCTCCCTCCTTGGAACATCCCTTCCTCCCCACCCCAACCCCCGGGTCCACTACTAGCCACCTAACCTCTGTGAATATTCTAATTGAAATACCCATCTCTAAAGCTTAAATTCTAATACCACATATAAGAGAAAACATGCAAAATTTGTCTTTAGGTGGTCTAAGCTCCATCCACTTACCTGAAATTTTCTTAATAGCTGAATAATAGTCCATTATATAAATGTACCACATTTCCATTATCCATTTATCAGTCAGTAGACATCTAGGCTGTTTCCAGTGTCTATATATTATGAGTGGAGTAGAAATGAACATTGGTGAACAGTATCTCTATAGAGAGATATAGAGGCCTTTGAACATATGCCCAAGAGGATATAGCTAGGTCTTATGGTAGATTGGTTTTCAGCTTTTGGGGGGAATATACAGACTGGTTCCTTAGTGACTATACCTGTTTGTGCTCCCACCAATAAGGAATAAGTATTCCCCTTTCTCTGAATCTTAACTATCATGTGGTGTTACTTGATTTATTAATCCTGGCCATTCTGACAAGGGTAGGAATGAATCTCAAAGTGATTTGCATTTCAAAGATGACTAAGACTATTGAACATTTTTAAGTGTTTCTCAGCCATTTGTGTTTTATCTTTTGAGAACTCCAGTCAGTTCTGTATTTTATTTTTAAATTGGATTGTTTTTTTTTTCTTGATGCTAGGTGTGGGGGGTTCTTTATATGTTTTAGATATTAAACTTCTATGAGATATATAATTGGTAAGGATTTTTCCCATTCTGTAGCTGTTGCTTTGCTTGAATGATAGCTTTCTTTGCTGCCTGTGGATCAGGATGTAAAACTCTCAGCTCCTCCCCAGCACTATGTCTGCTGGCACACTGCCATGCTTCCCACAAAGACAATAATGGACTAAATGTCTAAACTGTAAACTACCCCCAACTAAATGTTTTCCTTTATAAGAGTTGCCGTGGTCATGATGTCTCTTTGTAACAGTAGAATCCCTAAGACAATCCAATTGAAGATGAAAAGATAGAAAATGCAGTAAATACTGGGCAAATTCAAAGAATCATAAGAACATGCTCTTAAAACCTATCAAACTAAAGGTATTGACATCATCTACTATGACTCGTGAGGACCAATACGTGATTTTTGTTACAGTAGTGCTTCTTACATGAACTTGGATGATCTTATGTTTGGTGCATAGATAGTTTAGAACTGCAACATCCTCTTGGTGGATTTTTCTTTGAATGAGTTTGTAGTATCCTTCCTTCTCTCTGCTTATTAGTTTTTATTTGAAGTCTACTTTGCCAGATATTAAAATAGTTATACCTGGTTCCTTCTTAGTTCCATTTGGTTGGAACACTTTTCTCCATCCTTTTATCCTAAGGTAATGTGTACCCTTCAAGGTGAGGTGTATTTATTGGATGCAGCAGAAAGATGGATCCTGTTTTCTAACCCAATTTCTTAGTCTTTGTCTTTTTATAGGGGAATTAAGACCACTAATATTGACAGTTATCAATGAGCAGTGTTTATCAATGCTTATTATTTTGTTGTGGAGGTGGATTTTCCCCTCTTTTAACTGTTTTTGAAATATTTTTAATTAAATGTTTTTGTTAATTGGGATAAGTCATTGGTCCGGTTAGAGGCCTCTGGCTTCTGCTACACTATCAATACTGAATCTTCCCCAGGGCTTGGTTGCCCTGTGCCATATAGATAGATCCTGCAACTTTGAGCTTGCAGGACTGTCCCCTTCACTTGCTCCAGCAGTCCACAGATGGGATGGATGTTGGAATAGGCCAACTCAGAGCCTTTGATCTGGGCCTGAGTGGAATCTGAGTCGTTCAGCCCCCAGCTCTCCTTTGCCCACACCACAAGAGCCAGCTCTTCTCTTTGCCCAGGCAAGGACTGGGGACAGCTCTCCTACTTTCATGTTCTCAGGGCCATCTCACCCACCTGCTGCAATTGGTATGGGGAGAGGGGAACAGGACTAGGGACAGGGCATCTCAGCTGTGCCCCTGCCACCACATAACAGATGAGCAGTGGGGCCATCTCTCCCAACTGTGGAAGCTGGCAAGGGGCGGTGTTGGTTCACCCACACTCCTGCCACCAGGGCCAGCTCTACTGTGCGGCCCAGGCAAGACGTTGGGCCCACTCTCCCAAGTATTTCAGCTGTCAAGGGGTAAAGGCAACTCTCCTACAATCACTCCATCAAGGCCAACTCTCCTCTACCCACACCACCAGAGCCAGCTGTCCCATGCTGCCCAGGCAAGGGGTGGGGCCAGCTCTCCTGAGTGTGATGGCCATCAAGAGACAGGACTAGCTCTCCCTTCACAGGTGAGGGACAGGACCACCTCAGTAGTTGCTTGGACACCAACATAGCCTCAGGCACCAGCATAGGCCTAGATGTCATCATGGCCTCAGCTAGCAATGCCAGCCACTCAGATCAGTATGTTGCTTGGT
The DNA here is from genome assembly GCA_019843815.1 of Montemys delectorum. Lineage (NCBI taxonomy): Eukaryota > Metazoa > Chordata > Mammalia > Rodentia > Muridae > Montemys > Montemys delectorum. The sequence continues at coordinate 8,522 of JADRCD010112554.1, forward strand.
GACAGCATGGCCTTCAGACATCCACATAGTCTCAAGAGGCAGACCATACCATTGACATCTACACACCCTTTGGTGGTAACTTGTGCCACAGACATCAGCACAGGTGGCTTTGGTAGAGCCACAGTCCCAGTCATGGCCCTTGGTAGCAGCCCAGGCCCACACATCACCATGGCCCCAGGTGGTTGCACAAGCCCCTCATATCCACCTACTCCTTACCACCTTCAAGTCTCCAGTTCCACGTCTCTCCATAGGACACAAACCTCTGGGTTTTGCTTTCTATCACATCTCTCCACTCCATACTCCCTCTTTTCCATCTCTCAGTCATGTATTCTTTGATCAAAGTGGTGCCTGCCATGGAGCCCAGGACAGGGCTTGGGTGTCTCCTGCTATTTGGGGATTATTTATTTCTTGTGTCCTCTTGAGTGCAGTTAACCTTCTCTTCAGACTGACATTTTCCTTCTAGTGTCTTCTGTAGAGCTGGATTGGTGAACAGAAATTACTTAAATTTGTTTTTATCATGAAATGTTTTTCCTTCTCTGTCAGTTCTGATTGATATTTTTGCTGTGTATAGTAATCTGGGCTGGCATCTGTGGTCTCTTAGAGTTTGTAGAACATATGTCCAGGCCTTTCTGGCTTTTGAAGTCTCCATCAAGTCTTTTTTTTTCCCTTGCAGCTTTTATTATCCTTTCTTTGTTCTGTATCTTTAGTTTTTTATTATTTTGTACCATAAGGAGTTTCTTTTCTGGACCTCTCTATTTCATGTTCTGTATGCCTCTTATATCATGATAAGTACATCTTTACATTGGAGAAATTTCTTCTATGATTTTGTTTAAAACTATTTCTGTGCCTTTGCCCTGGTGTTTTCATACCAGATTTCCCAGGTGTTTTGTGCCTGTATTCCTTAGATTTAAATCTTCTTCTATTTCTCCTACCTTATCTTCAGACCTGAAATTCTCTTCCATACCATATAATCTGTTAGTGAAGATTACTTCTGAGGATATTATTTCAGTTCCTGAGGCTTTCATTTTGAGTTTTATTTAAGATTGACTTTTCTTTTCTTTTTCTAACCACCTCTTATTTTTTTTTTTGAGGTGTGCTTCTTTTTTTCTTAATTAGATGGTTTTTTATTTACATGTTATATGATTTCTCCTTTCCCAGTTTCCCCTCCAAAAAACAAACAAACAAACAAACAAACAAAAACAACAAGAACAAACCCCTGTTGCCTCCCCCTTTCCCATGCTTGCCAATCCACCCTCCCACTTATTGGCCCTGGCATTCCCCTACACTAGGGCACAGAACCTTCATAGGGCCAAGGGCCTCTCCTCCCATTGATGATTGACTTTGCAATCCTCTCCTATACACATGCTGCCAGAACAATCAGTCCCATCATGTATAGTCCTTGGTTGATGGTTGAGTCCCTGGGAGCTCTGAGGGTACTAGTTAGTTCATATTGTTGTTTGTCCTAAAGGGCTGCAAACCCTTCAGCTCCTTTGGTCCTTTCTCTAACTCTTCATTGGAGACCCTGTACTCAGTTCAATGGATGGCTGTGAGCCTCTGCTTCTGTATTAGTCGGGTACTGTCAGAGTCTCTCAGGAGACGGCTATATTAGGCTGGCTTGTCCTTCCTTAAGTCTCTGCTCCATAGTTAGTCTCTGCAACTCCTTCCATG
>JADRCD010112556.1:0-11873 GCA_019843815.1 Montemys delectorum
TAAAGATCCCCTCCAAGCTTATAGACAAAATATTATTAAGCTACAAGACTCTAATTAATAAAATATCCTCTGGAAATGTTTTATTTCTAATAATGTAGGAAGCATATTTCACTTATGCTAAATTCTGGATGTAGTAGATAATACATATGTGCTTGTTAAAGTGCTAATATTTAGTTGTCAGAAGATGAAAAATTCAGAACAATCAAGAGAATAATAACAATGACCTCAGCCCTTCTCACATAAACTCTGCTAAATACAGGCAAAATTTCAGGGTTCTTTTGTTGTTATTGTGTTGTTCTTGTTGTATTTATATAAGTTTTTGATCTGGGTCAGATTTTAAATTTCTAAAGACTTTGAAGCATATTTTCTCATTTTTTTTTGTCAACTCAAGAATTTTGAATGCATTGATAAAATGACGCCATTGGCCCACAGTGAGTCACTAAAATTGACAGCCCTGACCTGATGACTTTTCAGTCCAGCTATATACTTTCAGATATCTTGAGCAGTGGCATATGGAAGCCCACAAACATACACACATGGTGTCCTTTTGTATTAATCATGAAACTCTAGAGATAAGCAACCTGTGTAGCTCATGAGCTGTGGTCAGTGTAATTTGGAGGGGGCTTAATTAGCAGAGCTCTCTGATGAAGACACTGACTTAATACCTCCTAGTCTAGTCGTAGCTACGTGTCAAAAACAAAAAAAAACAAAAGTTAATGAGGAACTTGTTAATTCCCATGTGTTTATGCTAATGCTGAATACTACAGACAAGATAAGAGCATTCAATAGGGTTGTATCAATATAATTAACAAGAATAGAAGAAAATTATTTTTGTCCTTTTACCTTCCACAAGTTAGTGTTTTTTAAAATATGTAGACATTATGTCCCCATAAAGATAAATCAAAATATTTTTGGCCTAACTTAGACAAAGGTAAACTTTAAGCAATTACTATATTTTCTCTTAGATGCATGAATGAATACCCTTTTAATAGAACTCCAATATATAGTTCCTCATATATCTGCCATAGAATTTCAGTCTTACCCAACTATGGTCACCTCAGTACTGTCTTTGGATTCTAATGAAGAATGAGAATTCATATAAGTCTGGACAATGCCTTCCTAGATAAGACAAATCCCACTGGCTACAGAGCAATAGTAGGCATATGTTCCTTCTAGAAATATGTTAGGTGGCAGTTGATTGAAAATGGAAAAACGGTAAATATATGAACTCACTACTTGTAACAAATGTTACACATGGTTTCCAAATGGATTTTTCATAGACCATGAAATTATATGAAAGCTGCTTCCAAATTGATTGAAATTATTATTTGAGCTCAGATGCCAATTCAACAGATTATGGTCAGAAAAAAATAATTAGTTTGTATTTTAATTCTGTACTTTTTTTGGAACTGATAATTGTGATTCAGGATTTTAACAAATGAGACTACAGAATTAAAAAAAGTAACAACTTTCTTAATAACTGTTATTTCTTTTAAAAGAGACAAAATAATCTCTCAGCGTTCCATTCACTTTGCAGTTATGTCTTCATGTAAAAGAATAAAAAGCAAATAAGCACCAATAATAATGTTAGTTATTAAGTCACCAAATACATGTAGTATCAGAATGATCATTCCAAAGTTGGTCAATTGTATACTGATTAAGAAATCAATTTCTGTGTCAATAGTGAGAACCGTTGGAGATTTGGTTGTTACCACCTTATAGTTTTGTCCTATTTGTCTGTGCACATACGTGTGAGAGGATGGTGTTGAGATGAGGAGAAAACTGGCTAATGTCTTGATCCATTCTGATAATGCAGCTATCTGGTTTGCAGAATGAGCTAAGTGCCAGCTCTGGGCTTCTCCTTAGGAAGATAGAGTAGAGAGGTTCAAGGCAGAAAGGCCAGAAGAAGAAATCAGAAAGTCACTAGCTACTGTTCAAATGGAAAGAAATTAGTAAGGGTCATTTTTTTTTTTGTGCCCATTCAAAGATAATGTGTAGCCACACAGACGGTCACTTCTCTATGACTATGGATTTTTCAATTTTGTTTTTAAATTTAATACTTAAAGTAACACTTAAACCAACATCACAAATGGGGCATGCAATTTAATATATTTACCAGAAATCTCTTAGTACATTACTTCACCGTTTTATGCATGGATAGTATTTTATAGGTTTCAGAATATGTTGAAGTCATTTAGAAGATGTTTTCATTTTCTCTTCCTTAGAGTTAATATGTTTTCTTCATGCAATTTACCTTGTGTTATCTTCTTCCTAACCTTCATTTCAATTTATTGCCTATCTTTATGCATATTCTTACTTAAATGTTCTTTACAAAAATACCCTGCAAGGAAAACCACATACACATCTTTAAAAAGCTAATCTTTTTCCCCTGTATAAAACAGGTAGGGAGGAGGGATGGGACAATGAGGGGAGTCTGTGGGAACTAGGTTGCTACTTGAATTTCAGTGTTTTTCTCTTATCTGCATAGGATTTCTGGTATTATCTTGCAATGTTATCATTTTTACTTTGGAACTGTGGGTTTTGTTTTCAAAATGGCATTAAATTTTAAGCATCACCGCCAAACATTTTGTCTTCTTGTAGCATTTTGGGAAGGCTGCAAAGACAGAGGCATTGCTATTTGTGTTTTCTAACTCACTGAACTAAGGACTGCATTGTCAGAAAGCAAAGAGAAAGTGCTGGAAATGATCGCCCTTTATTTTTTATTCTGAAGATGTAAGGCCTAAAGCATTTAAACAAAGCAAATACCATCTGTTGTGGATGATCAGGCCATGATGGGCTGCTTAGCAAGTTCAAATCCTCCATATTAAGTCATACCAGGTCTCTCCGAGCAGCAAACTATAGAAGTCATTTCTGGGCCTCCAGAAAGTGGACAACCAGACCCTCACCTGCACCTCTGCAGCAGACAATGAAATTGTGGTCAAGTAAAAGACTGCACAAGGGGAGCAGCAAGTATCCTCTGATGTCTACTGCACTCTACTTTCACAGCTTCCTCAAACTAACCCAGGCACTGAGCTACATTTTTGAATTGGAGTTAAAGAAATGAAGAGAGTGCACAGAAGTTTGGATAAATTCCTTTTTTTGTTTGGATGGACTGGGTAGCTCTTTAGCTACTCTGGATTTTGACTACTTTTGTAATATTGATCAAACATTATGCTTTTGTTTTCTTTGTTAAAGTGTTTAGACCAGTTGGGTCAGGGCAGATGTAACTACTAAAATGATTCTGTTTAAGTAAATCATTTTAAAATAAGTTCCATCTTTATCTGCAATATGTTGAAAACCTTGTTTTCTTCTTTAGCTGCCTCTATCATTAGCTGTCCTAATTAAGTCAGTCTTATTTTTCTTTCTAGTTTACTCTACATGAAAGTTCTCTTTTGGATGATCAATTACTATCTACTAACTCTAGTAGTTGGATGTACTTGAATACAACTCAATTGTTTATCAATGTTATTTCTATATATCCTTTTGTATATTTTAGTTGAACTTGTTATGAATTTGAATTATTTATCAGTAATAAGTGTTAATTATATTGACATCACTCACCCACATGCTTTTTGGGTAGTATATGTGTTACATTCTTCAGTAAGGTCTAATGTAGGGTACATGACTATTAAGGGACTCCTATAGAAGTATGTGTCTCAAATGTTAACTACAACAGTGCAGACAATTCATGAGCATTGATACATTCTTCTGGTTTCTTGGCATCACCCACAATTAAAATAGAAAATTCTCGGGAGTTATAACCTTTTGAGCTCCACTGATATTTTAAAAGACATTGAGTGGCAGCCTTCTATGAAATCTCTTTGTAGACTTTAGAATGTCAAGAGCAAGGGAGACATCACTTGTTAATTCTGGGAGACAGCCTTGTAGGGAAGAATCATGAGGCTACCGAAGTCATGCTGCTTGAACATAATTTACCTTAAAACTACCCCTCCCCCCAGTCTTCTTACAACTGATTTCAAAAAGAAAAAAAGGTATGATAATGCTCAAGGTTAGTACGCTTGAGTATGTGCATATGTGTGTGTGTGTTTGTATGTACAGTAAATTAATACAGTGAAATCTTTGGGCTCCTTCAGTTTGGGAAGTAGCCATGTAGAGTTTTAGAGCTATGAAACAGTAAATATCCTCGTTTTTTTTCTTCTAAGAGAAACCCAGTTTTTGGCATTTTTTTTATAGTATTTGATTAATTCTTAGAGAATTTCATAAAACTCATCTAGACCATATTCACCCCCAGTCCTCCCTTCAACTAAACTAAATATATTTGTCTTTATGTTTTTGTTTTTGTCTTAGTATTCTGAATCTCAGAAACTTTCTCTTCTTTTCCTGTGAAGGTCCCTGTACTTTCAATATAAGGTTTTGTGCCCAGTGTAGGGGAATGCCAGGGCCAATAAGTGGGAGAGGGTGAGGTGGCAGGCATGGGGAGGGGGAAGGCAAAAGGGGTTTGTTCTTGTTGTTTTTGTTTGTTTGTTTGTTTGTTTGTTTGTTTGTTTTTTGGAGGGGAACCTGGGAAAGGAGAAATTTACATGTAAATAAAGAAAATATCTAATAATTAATAAATAAATAAATAAATAGATAGATAGATAGATAGATAGATAGATAGATAAAGAGTTTTATTGTGAATGTATTATTTGGGATTGAGAACCCCACAATCATTTGATATCTGCATTTTGAGTAAATGTAGCTTTCTATATGATCTCTGAGTTATAGCAAAATGAAGCTTTTTTGATGGGTGATGCAAGCTATACTTATCTATTGATAGTGTAAGTATTTAGAAGGCAGTAGAACTTGTACTACTAAGAAACTGGTAGTGATAGGTTTTCTAACTACCAGCCATAGACAGTTGGCTAGATTTACAGTATCAGGCATGATTTCTCTTCTTTGAGCAGGCCTTGGGCTCTATAGGTGACAATTGGTTACTCTTAAGATATGTGCCATGATTATACCTAATGGGATATCTTGGTCATTGCTGTGGGTCCTTGGCATTGCTGATAGGTGGATCTATTGAAGCTTTCTTCTGTTCTAGAGTTTTCAGGGGCCCTTATGAAACTGTGAGAGTTAGTCTTCATTTAAGGAGGCTTCCAGGTTAGATCCACATAGATATGCCCCTCTCACCTGTCCCATAGCCAAAACCTGAAGGAGCCCAAGGGCTTCATTGTCTTACACCCTGAATTCCTTCCCGGGGACGTTCAAGCTCCTTCAATACCTTCCTGTTGCTGTTCAGCGTTGTGTCCTCTCTTGCTTTGTTCTAAGACATAGTTTTTGTTTGGAGCATAATTTTTATTCGTTATTTTTTACAAGCCTGTGAAGATGACTTATGTGCTTGTTAAAATGCTTTACACTATAGTAAGTCTTTACACCATGCAATGTGCTAAAGATGTTTGTATTTTCTAACACGTTCCAAGTACCCTTCACCAGAGTATATTCCACTGGATGTTTCTCTTGAAATATTCCAGTACCATTATGAAAAGAAAGATTATAAAATTTTAATACTAACCTTAGTATACATTGGAGATACAATTGAATATATATATAAATCTTATATGGACAAGAGTATTTGATAATAACAATAGGCATTTATTTTAAGACGATTCAAAGAGTATTTTTAAAGTATTCTAAAACTCAAATGACATATGGAGAACTTAATTTACAGCTTGAAATTGAAATACTTAATTCATCATTATAGTAAAAAAAAAAAACCAAAATTGGCCATGTTTTTTCCAGGCCTTTGTACTTGTCTGCTCAATGGACAGGGAATCTACCACACTGGCCTTAATCAAGTGGGAAGATGAAGGTTGGAGTATTTATAGTAAGTAAATAGAGAGCCAAGAACCAAGTACATTAGAAACTGTTGCTTATGGACAAAAAAACCAAAACACAAACAAATAAACAAACAAACAAAGACAAAAAGCATTATGACAACCAATTTCTGAATCCAGTATTTGGCACAGGATAGATTTTTGAACATAATTTATTGCAACTGACATTTTGGAGATTATGAAGTTGATGCTATAAGAAATAAGAATGCTTCAAAAAAGTAATTAAACCTAGAAATTCCAAATAGTTAAATAATTAAAACATACACAGTCCCAGTAATGGCAGAAACTGTACAGACATAGTCACGCCAATATGATTGTCTAAACATAAACTGAGTAAGAACAACAATAGACATAACAAAGAGGACCGGGTAAAGTTCCCAATACCACACAAAGTACTACAGGAAATTTAGAAATGTTGAGAGTGTGAAAAGTATTCTTCTCTAGGGAAGAGCACACCAAGTGGCTATCCATTTCCAACTGTTCAGTCATGAGAACATAAATACAAGTAACATAATACAGACTGAGCTGGTTATATGTAGACATACATACACACATACATACATACATATACACACACACATACCTATATAGATATAATTTACAAAAGGGGGACATAAATTTGAAAGGGAACAATGATATATATATGGAAAGTCGGAGAGATGAAGGGAATTGAGAAATGATGTAATTATGTAACAATCTCAAAATAAAAGAAAAATGGGGAAATAGATGAACAACAACAACAAAAACTATAAACAGAATTCTGAGAATTTATGGAAAGTGTTTTCCATTAAATAAGTAGTCTATTGAACCGCAGAAGAGCTAAACTCCAGAAACTCTTATAATAAGCTTTTGAGAAGTGGGACAGGCTGTCTTTTAAAAGGTTTGTATGTAACCAATATAGCTGAAACGTGGAAACTGAGGAGCAGTTCCCTAACTGAAGAGTTAGGAAGTTGAGCAAAGTTTGACTATGCTGTTACATTGGGTGAGATGAAAGACTACAATTATAAAATCAACGGAGTGGCTTTTCCAACTTTTGAGGTGATGGTGGCAGGATTCATTTATTTTTAGGTGTGACGTAAAAAAATAAAAACCTCATCAGGAGGACATGGAAGGGGAATCTAAGAGGAACAGGGGACGGAGTCAACTAAGGGGTAGTAGATTAGTAACGACAGTTGAAATAGGAGCAAAAGGGCAAATGCAAGATGTTCGAATAGCTGAAACTGATGACTCTGGTACCACTTACTGCACTGCAATTCCGGATTAGAATACATAGACAAAGGTCAGAGAGAGGACAGAAAGCATGCTGTGACCAAATACTAATATATCATAGCCGCGGGGGACAAGCCTACATAAGTTAGAGTTAGTTGAGGAAATGTAAAAACTTACTATCTTAAGTGTTCAACAATGGGCTAGAGTATCCACTGATAATATTGTGAGAAGGGCACCAGTGACCTTAGTAAGTGTCCTTCACTACAAAAGAGAGGAAAATTAGGCTACAGTGAACTGAGGAGAATGGCCCAATGAAAACACAGACACATTTAGAAAATTCCATTGAGATGAGCCCTTGGAGTGTGAGGGTCAGCCCTTCCTTTTAGCTAGAAACTGTCCCTCATTATTTAATGTAGTATTCTTTACAAATCATTGAAGTATTTACTCATTTTGGCACTTTTTTTCCTATTTGAACATTGCTAGTTTCAATTTCGTTTGCAAAGAAAGAGGCATTATTTCCTAAGCTTTCTGTGTCAATCTATGCATGAGCTGAGGAACTCAGTAGTGCGTAATTTTAATTAACAGTATCATTTTTCTTAAGTGATTTAATCCCAGAGTGTATCAGTGCCACTTATACAATGTGTTTCAATTTAATTCTGAACCATTAACTGGCAAATGTACCAATTTTCCAATAACTTATTTGGCCGATAAAGAACTAAGTGAATGATTGTGTTTACCTATGAAATAACTTGGGTCGTTATGGCTCGGAAGCATAGAATCATTAAGAATTCATACAAGTGAATGGTTCTGAGAGATAACTTTTGTGTCATTAACTTGACAGTCTGTGTCTGTGGATATTTGTGAGTGGAGGTATTTGCATTGTACCTTGATATCTGTTCTGTATTGCTGTCTTAAGATTTTATTTTCTTCTAATTTCATAGAATATTAGGACACTTCTCTGACTAAAACATTGTCTGAGATCAAATAAAATGAAATATTTTAACATTAATAGAAGAAAAAAAGACAACCTTTTCTAGCTGAAGTGTTATTGGAATTAAGGTTACTGTTTTAATAATTTTAACGTACTTTATTAGTTTTAAATATGTCTTCAAAGTTTAATATAATTATTTTCTGTCTGTTCAAGGATTCTGTGAAAAGAGCACATAAATGAGGGGAAACATAATTCTCCCCACCTTGAAATTTCACATAGTGCAAAGTTGCAGAATGGTTTAATGAGGCTGATTAATTAGTAAAATCTGAAGCTTAGGCAGAGTGTAAGTTCATGTAAAACTACATGTAGTAGCTGACACTTCTACCTGGGAAAGGGATGATGAAATAATTTTTAAGCAAAGACTGGTACAAACTCATTATTTTGAACTTAAGGATTTTATTTTCTTTCTAGTAATGTCCTTTTAGTTTTTATATAAAGTAAGGTAAGTAGCCGGTATTCAAACCAACTCTAAGCATTTTGGTCATGTAATTAAGATTTCTTAGTTTTTACTTTTAAGAAAAAAATTACTGCCATTTTCCTGCATTTTATCTTGACTATATTAGGTGATCAGCTTCCTTAAGTATAGAACATTCATTCATTCATTCATTCATTCATTCAGCACATCATACTGAGCGTTCTTTGTGCCAGGCTGTGCTATGCATTTGCTTAAGTGTATCTGAAAGGTGTACCATCTAATAAGCTGAAACGAACATTTAAACACATTGATTAAATTAGGGTTACTTGTCTCCAATAAGTGGATTGAAGTGAGGTTGTTTAGAGGAGATGGAACACATAGAAGGCACAGAAAAGATGATAACAAAGATAATTGGTAAGTTTTTAGAGAAAAGGTAACTTTGAGGTGAGTTTTGATTAATGCTCCTGTGTTATATGTACAAGAAAAGAGAGGAAAAGAAAATGGCTGAAAATTCTCTCTTCCCTAAGCAGAGAGAATGTGTAAACAAGGACAGAAGGAGAGCAATAGCTTCCTTGCTCCAAGTACTACTAGATGTTCTAGTAGACTGTGTTTGGAGCCATAGTGTTATAACACACAGGGACCCCATGCCTGCTGAGAGGAGTATGACATCATCCAATGAAGACTCTATTGCTCTTTATCAAATGAACAATTGTAAACTTTTAAGGTGTTTTCTTTAGAAACTTACGGTTATGAGATTTACATTTTAGAGATATTGACGAGACAATTTGGCGGAGTCCAGAGACCAAGAAAGCAATGAATATAATCTAAACAAAATTGTCCATAGGGCAATGTAAGGCGGATTGAAGATAAAATACGAAAAATAGTCTTTAGAATATGTTGTTTGATTGAAAATTAGGAAGAGGAGTCATCCAGGTTTGTAGTGTCAACTGCAGCATTCCACAAAGGGTAACACGGGGGAAGAAACTAGGTTACTTTAGGCAGATTGTAAGAGATTGCAACAATACATTTGTTTTGTATTTCTTGAGTTACAACATGTTTTTTTTTTTGTTTGTTTGTTTGTTTTTCGAGACAGGGTTTCTCTGTGTAGCCCTGGCTGTCCTGGAACTCACTCTGTAGACCAGGCTGGCCTCGAACTCAGAAATCCACCTGCCTCTGCCTCCCAAGTGCTGGGATTAAAGGCATGCACCACCACTGCCTGGCTGCAACATGTTTTAATGATGCAGAATTAATTAGAAATTTAATTACAGGAAAATATTCACAACACATGAAACTCTACTGATGAGATTTTTACTTTGGGAAGAGGAAATACAAATTTAAGAAGAATAACTGATGCTGAAAACATTAGGTGTGGATTTATGTCAGTCACCAAGGCAATCATATGAATTTAAAACTAGATGTCAAGAAGTGAATTGGCCATTCCAGCCTGGCATTTAGAATGAGTGCTGGATGTGGACAACCAAGGTGTATATACACCAAGTGTTCATTTGTATCAAACACTCTTACAGAAGATATGGACTCATTGTTCTCTGTGGGTCTTACTATTATCTCCATTTTGTAGATGAGGAGAGGAGAATACAGACTTAAGTCACCAGCTTACTACTTCTCAGCTAGTAAGGAATGAAGGCATTTGAATTGAGACCAGTTGGTCTGATTTGATTCAGAGCTATGCCTTTTCTAGCTAGGCTACATTTTCTCTACGTTTCATTCTCTGATACATGAAAATTAAAAATTTAGTGGTAACATTCTACATTTTGCCAATTTTAGCCCACCTGAATTCTCTTTTTAGACCCACTATGTATCAAGGTAATCATTCTCCTTGACACACTGATGAGCTCGGAGCATGTTTGATTTATTCCATTTCTACCTCACTCACATTCAATGAGTATTTAAACCAATCAATCCTCTTACATCTGCCTTCTGAAGATGGATTCTCTACACAAATTCATATTCTTGTTATCTGGTTCCCGTGTTATACTGTTAGCTTCTCAATTATGTCCAGACCTTCAGAATCTCTCGACTTTGAATTCATGGTGCATACTATTTTTCAAGTATAATTTAAAAGCTACCAGTTCCATTAAGAATTTTATGATAATACACATAGTTCAAAAGGGTGTTAGAGACAGACTCTTCTCATTTATTTATCTGTAGTATATGTCATAGTTCCTGCTTAGTAAGATCGGGCAGCTACAGGGATGTGATCTCTTCTCTCCTTCCTACCAGAGAAAATTGTATTCATTACTTTTCTTTGAAGATTTACTTTAATATTTTAATTTTTTTGTATTTGTGTTATGTTTGTCAGGATTTGCATGAGAGTGTAGCTGTCTGTGAATACCAGGAGAAAACAACTGCCCTGGAACTAGAATCTCAGGCAGTTGTGAGGTCACAGGCATTGATTCTGGAGACTGAAAAACAATATGCTAGTCATTTGCCATTTTTCAAATGATACTCATCAATATCGAAGCACATTTTGTTGACTGAGGAAATTTTATAGTGTTGCATATAATGTTTTAATCTTTACAACAGTTTGCTTATCAGTAAATTATCTATAATTACCTAATATAATGTACTATCTTTACCATGGCTCAATATTTATTAGATATGAGAGTTGTTCATTAAAATAATCAATTGAAATTAATTTGATTCATAATGATTATTGCAGAATTTTACTAAAAGAAAATACAAATTTTGGAAAATAAATAAGAATCTAAGATTCAACAAAATCATATTTTAAAAGTATCTATAAAATGTTTGTCTATATTTGTTACATCATCCTACAGTAAACAGATTAACTGTTCCTACCTAATTTAAAGGTGAGAGTCAAAATTTTAATTTAATTATTTCTCTAATCATGCCTTTTATTTGCTTTTCTGTTTAAAAATAGATTACAAAAGCCAAAAAAGAAAGCTTCAAGTTTTTGTACAGTTCTAAATGCTCAGGACTGATCTCATATATAATATTAATGTCCATAATATACATACTTTTTAATATTATTTTCTCTGTCTGATTATGCTGCATGGACTCATTTGGCTGGCTAGAGAATTAATGTAAGCATCATTTATCTGAATTGAATAAGTATTTAAAAGCTAATGTAGCATACATGTGGAAAAGTCTTTTGGGGAAACAATATCAAATATGTTGGTAACTGGCCTAGTGTTGCTTCTTGAATTAATATAACACAGTGGCCAAAGAGCCCCTCTCTTTGGATTGTTTGAGTTCACATTGTACTTAGTGGCATGTGGAAATAAGGATATAATTTGAATATGATATGCATCTAACAGGGCCAAGAGAAGAAAGGACAGAAAGGGAAGATGCTCAAATTATAGCCAATGGCATGGTTGGGATTTTAACAGATCTTAAAGAATCTGCATGAAAACATTCAATTTAACTAAGAAATTTGAAAAGA
>JADRCD010112581.1:0-17565 GCA_019843815.1 Montemys delectorum
AGATGCCGCTTCAACATGGAGCTGTACCGACTGTCTGGCCGCCGTAGTGGGGGCGTGTGCCTCAATTGCCGGCACAACACTGCTGGTCGTCACTGCCACTACTGTCGGGAGGGCTTCTATCGTGACCCAGGCCGTGTCCTGAGTGACCGTCGTGCTTGCAGAGGTGAGCCTGCCACCTGCATGCGTTCACGATTTCCTTCCCCAGAGCCCCAGCTGCACTTCTGAGTGAGCCCCTCATTTCTGTCCTCAGCTTGTGACTGCCACCCAGTTGGTGCTGCTGGCAAAACCTGTAACCAGACCACAGGCCAGTGTCCCTGTAAGGATGGTGTTACTGGGCTCACCTGTAACCGCTGTGCCCCAGGTTTCCAGCAGAGCCGTTCTCCTGTGGCACCTTGTGTTAGTGAGTGACCCTGCCCTGTCTCAGTCACCTCAGCCAACGTCACATCAGCTACTGACTGTTGTCTGACCCCTGAGCCCTTCCTTCAGATACATTATAGACTGTTCTCCCACACTCCTTAGAGACTCCTGTCCCTGGACCCACTGAGGAAAGCAGTCCTGTGGAGCCACAGGGTGAGTGGACACCAGAACCCAGACTGGTATGACCTTAGAGAAGAGGGCTATGGCTAAAGCGGACCAGTGTGGGGGAGAGCACGGGAATCTGCTAGTCTCCACTCTTTTCCCCTAGACTGTGAGTCACATTGCAGACCTGCGCGTGGCAGTTACCGAATCAGCCTGAAGAAATTCTGCCGGAAGGACTATGGTAGGCTGCCTCGCCCCAGCCCTTCCATCTCGCCCCCAACTCCTTTGAATACCTTGACCCTGGCTGTACCTCAAGGCTCTTTCTTTCCTCGTGTCTCCCACTGTTGCGGGCTTTGGCAGCTGTGTCTTCAGTGTACCTCCCTCTAGTGGGTGGCCTCTTCATGTCGCTCCTAAGCCAGTTGGACACTCTATGCTTCTCTACACAGTCTCCTCCGGCCCTGCCCCACCTAACCTGATCGCTTTTCCACGTTCCCCTCCCCCCTTCCCCGCAGCGGTGCAGGTGGCAGTGGGTGCGCACGGCGAGGCCCGCGGCGCGTGGACACGCTTTCCGGTAGCGGTGCTTGCTGTGTTCCGCAGCGGGGAGGAGCGCGCTCGGCGCGGGAGCAGCACGCTGTGGGTACCAACCCTAGATGCGGCCTGCGGTTGCCCGCGCCTCCTGCCCGGCCGACGTTACTTGCTGCTGGGAGGTGGGCCGGGGGCTGCAGCTGGGAGCACAGCGGGCCGGGGACCGGGGCTCAGTGCTGCGCGTGGAAGCCTCGTACTGCCTTGGAGAGACGCATGGACTCGGCGCCTGCGGAGGCTGCAGAGGAGAGAGCGGCGGGGGCGCTGCGGGACCGCCTGAATTTGCAAGCTGGGTGTGGACTAGGCGGGCTCTGCTCTCTTATCACTGGGCGCGGCGCGTTCATCAGAGCATTAGCCTGCTGGAAGTGTCACGCGCATCACCATCTAATTTCCCCCTACCCCCATCCCCGCTTGAAACCTATTTAGCGATACCCTACCCCCAACTCAGGGGAGTATGGAGGCCCCTAAGAGATATCTGGAGGCTCCTTGGGCAGCTCAGAGGACCCTGATCTTATCCCCTGACTGCCCAGTACAAAGGGTATCCTGATACCAGACATCTCTTAAAGGTGTGAATCCGCCCATTCCCAGGGGATGCTAGGATCATCCCTCTGGGGTTTGAGCACATCCCACGGGCCACTGTGATTCGTCAACACTCCGATGCTGTGACACACTAGAGTTCTCCGACCTCCCCAAAGCCACTGCTGCCACCATAAACGCCTGCACACCGTTACTGGGGCTGTGGCTCAGCCACAACCAAAACAGCGACGTCTCTGCCTCCAGCCGGGAATGTACAAAGAGTATTGTAGGCTTCCCTGTCCAACATCATGGATCTTGCTCCCATATCCATTCTGGCCTGCCTCTGCCGGTCACGTGACTGTGTCCCCATCCGCAGCTGCATCTCTGCCTGTGTCCCATATCTTTCTTGTTCCGTGGTTCCCATCTCTGGGGTCCATCCAGCTGTCGCTTTCTACCACGACTCCTAGTGTTGGCCTCCTGGCTCTTTGACACAGGTCCTGCCCTAGCTAGGAGCCCTACACTCTATCCGCTCAAGACTGGACGTCGAGAAAAGGCAGATCAGGTCCACGTGTGACCGGACCAGAGGCGACTTCCATGGGCAGCCATCGGGGTTCTAGTTGTCCACGACTTTGCCTTACGCCAGACGCTAAGGGTCCCCACCTCTTTAGGCGAGCCACCGCCCCTTAGCGCGGGAACCGCTGTTTGGCTAGCGCATGCTCCCGACTTGGCCGCCGCCGAGCGCAAGCGCGCATGCTCAGAACCGGCCGCACTGAGACGCGGGGCACTCCGGGTGGGCAGCCCGCAAGCGCGTGCTTGTGGGGCGGGGCCGCCTACGCGCGTGCGCAGAGAGGCCAGCGCGGTCCAGCAGAGAGCTGAAGGGAGAGGTGCGGTGCGGCGCGCCGAGGTGGGTGCGCGGCGGGGGCGTGGCGGCTGGACGCGGGGTCTGGGGGTGTCACTGCCACGGGCGCTGACCGGCGGCACCGATGTGCTGAGGGAGGGGGGCACGGGTTGTGCTCCGTGTCTTGGTCACTGCGGGTTAGGGGCTCCAGAGTCTAGTGGTGCGCGCGTGACATGGGCCCCGGAGTCAGACCCCTTTGGGCAGGCCCGGCCTTCTTTGATCGTCGCTGCCATTTCTGGGCTCCGTGTCGTGGGAAAGAACTGCCTCTGTGTCAACCTTCCCTTGGGGCACTTTCCGTCCCTGCGGAATAGGAAATCCTCTTTCTGTATTCGTTTGAAATTGCACAGTGTTCATATACCTTTGCCCTCGGAGACCTGTAACAACTTGGGCCCTTCACTTGCCAAAGATGACACAGCTGCCCACTTAAAGCTTAGGTACTTTCCCAGCCTGAGAGCCCTATCCGGCTAGTGTCCCTGACCTGCCTTGGTCACCTGTGCCTTAGCTTGGCCCTGTGCTTCTGGAGTTTTGAATAACAGCTGGAGGCAGAGCTGGCACCACACGGGGTGGGCTCCACATGATAGAAGTCAGTCTGTTGGGTGCTGGCAGCCTGGCCACAGTTCAGAAACAGTTGTGCTCTGGCCTTCTTGGATGGGGACTCACTGGGCTAACTTGAAAGGCCAAAGAGTGTCTGCGGGTTAGGGGGACATACGCAGGTATAGGTTGGCTATTTTGGCAGTTGTGCTGCTGTCTTTCCAAAGTGGGTGAATGATTTTCCTTGTCTTACCTGTGTTTTGCTGGAAGATCAGCAGGTGACTCCCAGGCAGTTGGTACAATTGTCCCATAAGTGGCTTGCGTTGCCATTTCATCTACCTGGGGCAAAGATTCCATTCTCGTTTTTTTACTCCCCCTCCCCCCCAAAGGCACCTGTCATTGTTCACTGAATTGTTGTGGAAGTGACTGTATTTGTGCTCTCTCAAGCTCTATCTGATGTCAGTTCTGTGTAGCTTAGGTTGGTGTCAAGACCAACCCAGACGGCAAATGGTCAAGAAATTTCAAATATTTGATAGTGGCCATTCATATTGAGTGTATGACGGCTTTATGTGCTTCCTTTATTCTGATGATTAATCCTCACCTAATCTCCCCAGTACTCCGATAAAGACTTTAGGGGTCGCACTGGGTAGTGACAGCTGTATTTAGAATCTAGTCTGTGTAAATAGGCTTGGAGCCACATTGTGTTGTCCTGGCTCCCCCATGGTTTGGCGTTCAGGTGGCCAGGCACTCTCTTAAGTGCTTGTTGGAGGGAATAAAGATGCCATTTTTTGAATGCTGCATGTCAACTAGTGAACTAGCAATGTAGTGGCTTTCGGCCAGATTAAGGGTGACCTTTTGGGTTGCAGAAGTACTCTAGTAATCTAGGCAGGGTTTTCATAACAACAATCAAATTCACCTCCCTGGGAGTGCAAGCTTACCTGCCTGTTTTCCCTGCTAGCTCTGAGTAACCACACCTGCCAGGACTGTCCAGCAAGTCTCAGTGACCTTGGGCACACAGCATTGCTCCTAATCCTTATTAGAGACTGAGCCAACCTCAGAAGACATAGTAAAGTAAAGTGTTTGCCTTCGGATAGTTTCTAGTTTAAAGTACACAAGACAAGTGGGTTGTTAAAAAAAAAAAAAAAAAAGCATTTGGCCTGTTGAGTGCTCTACCTGCTTGAAAAGCATACCTTTTCTGTTTTGACAACTCTAAATGGAAGAAAGAAGACCTTCACAATCAGCCATTTCAGTGGTTGTTTGTAACCATCACCTTCTAAATAGAGATCATTTTTTTTTTTGAAGCCCTCAGGCCTTTTACTGAGAACAAGTTTGAATTCATTATCTGGGAATTTTCATTATCCTTTTAATATGTGTTTACTGCATTCAGACTTCAGCCGTGCTTACCTGTATATGCAAGACTCTGTATTCAGTGCCCAGGACCCAGGTGGCACACAATAGAATCTCTGTAGAGAGGCTGAGGCAGAAGGAACAAGTGTTAGGCCGCCCTGGTGCACAGAGCAAAACAACAGAAAGGGCTGGTGAGCCTAGTTCTGTAATAAAATTCATATCTGTTGTGCACACGGCCCTAGGCTCAACTCCCCAGTACTAAAGGGGAAAAAGAAAGAAAGAAAAATGGATTTGCATGAGGAGGAACTGGGTGTGTATGCCATGGGTACAATGACACTTGGAAGCCTCTGGAAGATTGTGGCTTGTGAGTGACCTGATCAGATGTATGTTTCCTAGAACCAGAAGGGTTCCTGTGTGTGCTGAGGGTGGGGCCAGCTGAGGTACCTTCAGACAATCCTAAGAAGCCTGAGATAAGCAGCTGCCAGGATGGTAAGAGCCAGGGCGGAAGGAGGGCATGGGGTGACTGCAGCCCAGGGCACAATGCATAGAATACAGAGAGAGAGAGACAGGCTTGGGAGGAATAAGGCTTTGAGCCGTTCAGACACTGGGCAAGCATCTCCTGGTCTGGAGCCAGAGAGTATGCATGGGGCTCAAGAGTGGGGAACATTCCCGTGTGGCATTTAAGCTGGGGCTTCCGTACAGACTCCTGATACTGTGTTCTGAAGATACTAAGTAAGGGAGAAGGCTGGTTGGTAGCCTGTTGCCTTGTAGGTGTCGTGGAGTAAGGTGATGGGCTGTTGAGTAAAAGGGGCGGGCGACTCTGAGCATCAGAGGTACAACCTTCCCTGGCTCCACTGCTTCCTAGGGGCGTTTCCTGTCTGCCTTTTGGGGATCCTCTAGATTGGGTGCTATTTATCTCAAAAGACCCCATTTTTTCTCCACACCATGGGTTAGACCTTTCTGTGTCTACTCATAGAACTCTAGGGAAAAGCCCACCTCGGAACTCGTCTTGCCTTCCTTCCTTCCTCCTCTCCAGGCCTCAAGCTTCTGTGGAATCCGCCTTAGCAAAAGGCAGCTCTTGGTAAGAAGTAAGGGAGACCAAGCATGTGGTATCCACTACAGTCTTCTACACTGTGGGGGTCGCGAGGAAGGGAAAACCGATAGTGTCGCAGGAGCCCCTGCCGGCCCACAGCCTCAGAGCACCTGTCTATGGACTGCATAACTAACCTGCAGTGTTTCAGCCTGGGGTGTTCTCCTTGGCAGGTGACAGACTCTTCATAGTAAAGCACACCAAGCTGTTTCTGAAAGTCTGCTGTGCCTGGTTTGACGTTTATTTGTTTGTTTTGTAGCTCTAAGAGTTGAACTCTATCCTACCACTGAATTCTATCTCTAAACTAGGGTTTTGGGTTTTTTAAAACAGGCTCTCACTATGTAGCCTAGGTTGACCTCAAACTCATGATCCTTCTGAGTCGGCCTCCTGTGTGCTGGGATTACAGCTATGTGACAGGTCTTCCAGCTTGTTGCAGTTTGTTTGTTTGTTTGTTTGGTTGGTTGGTTTGGTTTTTTTGAGGCAAGGTTTCTCTGTGTAGCCCTGGCTGTCCTGGAACTCACTCTGTAGACCAGGCTGGCCTCGGACTCAGAAATCCACCTGCCTCTGCCTCCCCAGTGCTGGGATTAAAGGCGTGAGCCACCACTGCCCAGCTTTGTTGTACAGTTTTTTAATTGGGTTCTACACACTCTCAGAAACTCTGGATGTTGACTGATAGGTGAGTCTATTATGAATAAAAGTTGGTTTGCTGTTCTAAGTGTCACTCATTGTCCGGGTCTCACCAAAGGCTGCCCTTCCCTTCGATCCATCAGCCTCATCTTGAATCACTTTGTTTGTATTTGCTAGTTACTGACCATCCTTCCCAGAAGGGCTCTTCCCAGCACTCCCGCCTTGGAAGCTTGTGGACCCTTAGAAGGACTGGGTTATGGGACATACTCCTGCCCTAGAATCTTCTTCTTTCTTCCTGGGCTCTCCCAACCTTGCTCCCAGCACAGCACACAAAGGACACACTGTCTTAGCAGCTCAGTTAATCCCAGGTCTCGGCGCACTTAGATGTTTATTTATTTATTGGAACATTTGTGCGTTTGTGTTTTCCCCTGGAACCTGTGGCGTATATACATATATGTGAGTTCCTGTGTGTGGAGGCCAGAGGTCGACATTTGCTATCTTGCTCAATTTCTCTCCACCTTATCTTTTAAGATAGTCTCTCTCAGGGGGACCTGGGTCTAACCAATTCAGCTAGGTTGCCCAGTGAGCACCACTGATCCTCCTGTCTGTCCCTCCCCGGTGCTGGTATTATAGGTATGTACTGCCACATCCAGCCTTTTATGTGGATTCTGGGGGATTGAACACGTACATCCTCATGCTTCTGTAACAAGCCCTTTACCAACTGAGTCATCTCTCCACCTTTAGACTGTCTTTTGATCTGAACCATAAAGGCACTCACTGGCCTATGCCCTCATTGTACACAGGGCCTGGACTCAGAAGTAGCTCTGTGCTTGGTGGCTTTGTCCTGGCTCATGCCTTCTGTGTCACGGCCTGGGGCTAGTGCAGACACAGTCTCCAGGAAGCTTTTTCTGAGCATTCTTTCCTTACAGCAGAGGACTCTCACACCCTTGCTTTCTAGTCATAGTGCCTGTACCTTGGAATGGCTTGGTCAGTACCCTGTCCTGATCAGGGCTTCCTGAGAGCTGAGGCAGTGCCTCACGTCTTTGTCTTGCAGCGCTTGGCACTTTGGCATGCAGGAAGCATGTCTTGAATGCCTATTAAAGTGGTCAAGCCTCCGTGACTCCCGGGCAGCCGTCTTTCTTGGTCTGAAGATGCTGGCTGAGAACCTGCTGGACCTAGCCTAGCGAGGCTCACCTGTCTCAGATACCCAACTTAGAACTTAGGTCTGTCGAAACTTGAGTGCTGCTGACATCCTGGCTGAGTTCTTTTCCTCAGATTCTCATTCTGTATGTGCTGGGGGGTGGGGGTGGGGGTGGCGCTCTTTTCATGACTTGCTGTGGGAAGAAAAGCACCCCATGCAGCTCTAGCCCCTGCCTGAGGGCGTGAAAGGGTGTGTAGAGTGGCTAGGTAATCTTGGATCTCAGAAGCACGAGTGTGATCTTAGGCATCTTTAGGAAGAACTACATCTGAACTTCCAGCCAGCCAGCCAGCAGTCCAGCTGGCCCATGGTGCTGTGACTCACACCTCGTTCCTGGTTACATCTCTTTTGTACCTGGCACGTGCCTGCTATTGTGTGCCACCTGCAAAAGACCCACTATCAAGTTCCCTGTACCCAGCTTCTCAGGGAGTCAACTGTGAGGTGAGGGCCAGTCACCATTAACACTTGCGAAATTCCTAGGCTGTGCTTCAGGCTGAGGCGGCAAACACCCTGCCTTCTGGGGTCACTGAATAGGACAAGTTTGTTAAGGCTTCTTACTATTATTCAGCCTTCAACATGAACTTGGGCCCAAATCTACCCATTTCCTTCTATGGTCTCTTCTTCCCAGGCATACAGGGTGTAATGTGACATTTGGGTATGGACGTTACAGTCTAGAAGAAGAGTGGGACATACAACAGATGACGACCAGACCTCAGTGTGCCGAGGGGGTGGAGACAGACGTGGATTCGGAGGTACTGGCCTGGAAGGTCACTGGAGGGACTTGGAAGGAGCTAAGAAAGAGGGGACAACTGTGTCCTGCCTCTCCCTCTTCATGTTCTTTTAGAAGGGACTTGCCTTCTGATTATACCTGGGGACTACAGCTTGCACCGTGTGGCCAGTGCTCCTGAAGCTGCCGTGGGAGAGGCAGGAAGGGTGAGGACAGGAAGGCTCTCCTGTAAGAGGTGTGACAGGACGAGCCCTGGGCTTGGCACAGTGTGAGCATTTGAGCTGAGTTGCAGTGGAGCTATGGAGCATGAAGGTCACGAGATGTGCTGGGATGCCTAGGAAGCAGCTGGAGGTAAGAGACTAGAGCTCACATGACATCTATAGAAGTGACATTGAGGGACCAGAGCAGGGGGAGAGCAGGAGCAGGGAGCAACATCAGCTGTGAGTGCTTTAGAGAGAGAAGGGCCTGAGGTATCTGCTGTGTATAGCATCTGGGTAGTGATGTCCTAAGGGACCAAGTCAGGTGCCACCTGCTATGGCCAGCTGTGTGACTCTGAAGGAATTTAAAAGAAGAGGCAGGGCTGGAGTAGGGCCTCATCGAGGGTCCAGGGAATCAAGATCTCAGGAAGTGAGATCAGAACCTTGGAGGGGGCCTGTTCCTGGGTCCATGGTACCCAGTAGGGATCCAGATAAAGGGTTGAACTGGAGAGGAAAGGATGCTCCTCCCTGGTAGCCAGCCTTCCTCAGAGGAGGTGGGGGTTGGGGCTTGGGCTTAGAGCCTACGCCTGGGAACAGGAGAGGTGCTGGAGGCAAGCCGAGAAGGCAGCACCCAGAGCCCCGAATGCTCAAGTCCATGAGCAGATGGTTTGATTTTTCACCCTCTTCAGCTCTGATGTAGGTGTAGAGAAGCGTGCTTCAGCTTGGCCTCCTCCTGCCTGGCTCTGGGACAGGACCAGACAGGCAGGAGCTGAAGTTTGGTGTGAGTGGTCTTCGTTAGCTGCAAAGTAGCAAAGTGAAGGGGCTGGCAAACAGGGACCGGTGCTCCTGGGTAGGAGTGCTCTGTATGGCAAGGCCTTAAGAAAGAGTACCGGGTCTGGCATCTTTAACCCCGGACTAGAGAGGCAGAGACAGGCAGATCTCAATAAGCTTGAGGCTAGCTTGTCTACATGTGAGTTGCAAGCCTACATAGTGGGAAACTGGGGGCAAGGAGAGGGACAGACACTGTTTGTATTTGGCCTCTGGGCAGAGTGGGGTTGGATGACCTAGGTATATATGTAAAGGTTTTTAATGTGGCTTGGGGATGGGGAATCAGGGAGCTCCCCCCACCCTTCTAGTGTTAGCAGCACCGAGAACAAGGCCATGGATTGGAGGCAGGTGGCCAGAGAGCCTGGTGAAGGGAGGTGGGAGGGATGCCTACGGAGAGTAGATGGGTGTGTGGTGGTGATTGAGGTGCCATAGGCTAGTGCAGGGACAGGAAGAGAGCAAAAGAGGGGCCTGTGGGGAGGAGAGGAAGAAAAAGTAGTGGGGTTGAAAAGCCGGAAGACCAGTGTCTCTGGGCAGTGGGGCTCAGAGGAGGCTAGGTCTCCAAGGGAATATTTTGGAAGTATATCCATGTGGGACCTCTCCCACCCTGACATTCTGCATGTGAAAGTCCAGGGTGGCCTGTACCCTAAATGCAATACACCCCAACCAGGTCATCAAGCTGCCGTTTGACACTTGTACAGTGATTCTGATGGCTGCTGCTTCTGTATCCAGTTTCCTGTCAAAAGGCAGATCTCTCAAGAATGAAAGTCTGCGCTTCACATCTCAGTGCCCTGGTGTTGTCTGCTCCTCCCTCCAGGGTGAGGACAGACCCTCATCCTCAGGAGACAAGGCCCCTCATGAAATGCCTCCCACTCCCATGAGCCTTTCCTACAGCCATGTGCTCTCGTCTTGTCTGTGAACGCCTTCTTACCTTATCTGCCCTCCAACTGAAGTCCCCTGCAAGAAGGGCTCTGCCACCATTGTCTAAGTGTGTCCTGGTTATCAATGTGTCTACAATCCACTTTCTGCCAGTGCTATCAGGCTTCTTGTTTCTGTATCTGCAATACTCAGCCAGGTACCAGAGACCTGAGAGGCGTTTGAGAGAAAGTTCTGGATGTAGGATGGATGGATGAGCTAGTGGCCCCTTTCTTTCTATGTTTCTTCTGTACTGTCCTGTGCCAGTACTGAGGTCTAAGGATAGGATGAGCATCCCCCAGTGCCCAGGACCCCTGACAACATCCTGAGGTTGTGTTTATCCGTGGAGTATCCAACAGGTTCTTGGAGGATGGGCACATCCTTGAGTGTCCCCGGTGGGTATGAGGAAAATTCACGTACAGAGAAGGTGTGATTGTCACTTGCCCTTGATTGATACTTGTTACTTCTGTTCTTGTCTCTGCCATTCACCTTCTGGTCCAGGTCTGCTGTCAGGCTCGGCACCCGTGCCCTGGCCCCTGCAGTTGCCTGTTATGCTCCTCCCCTTCTCCCAGTCTCAGAAGTATACCTTTGGATTACCTCTCATGCACACTTCTAGCACCTGCCCCCACACACTTGCAACCCCAGATGCCCTTTCATGTCTCCTACCTGCTGGCATCTCTATTCTCAGCCACTAAATCCTCCCACACCATTCACCACTGGGCCAGTTGCTCAGCATGTTGGCACTCTGAGCATCTCAGCAGACAGCAAGCCATCACTATTACAGTGGTTATGGCTGTGTCTTCCCCATCCCCAAACAGCATGCCCGAGGCCCTCCTGGCCCTGGAGGCGTGGTCCGTGTCAAGTGGATGTTGAGGTCTGGCTGTGTTCTTTACTGATCTGCATGTTGCCCCTCCCCAGAACTGGTGGGCTCTTTTCCTTCCATGTCCAAGCATGGACATGCTTTGAATTATGCCAAGGTGCCCAGCATGAGAAGAATGTGTGCTTTCTATCATATGGAAATGCCCACAGTGCCTCACTGCCCTCTCTGTTGTCCAGTGTTGTCTTTGGTGCCTACTGAGCTTCAGGTTTTCCATATACTCAGGCTGGAGGCCCAACCTCAAGTCTCCATTCTTTATTCCTGTCTGATATTCCGTCTGCTCTGGGCTCCAGGAAAGCATGTGCAGATTGCTAAGACTGGAGAGGAAAAGCTGAGCCCTGCCTAGCATACGACATGGTGACTAAGGTTCAGTCAGCCAGGGCCCTCCGTCCTACTCAGCTTGTTCCTGTGTCTGGAGGAAGCATTGTAGGCTAACACTGGGCAGGGGTGTGGTACTCCCTTAGGACAGTCTGCCTTTGGTTTTTGTGCTCTATGTGGATGTGGGTGCCTTCTCTGTATCACCGACGCTGTAGGGAACCCACAAGTCTCCTGGACACTGCCTGAAGCTGTCTCTGGGGATCACCCATCTGGACCTCCTATGGTCTACTAACCAGCCCTTATCCCCACCCTCTCAGCTGGACTAGACCCTCCCTCCTCCCTGATTCCTCCAACGTAGACATGGGGGGGGTTCTAATTGCAGGTCTGGGGTGTCACATGTTTCACCTCTCCTGCTTCTTATTTCACACCAGTTCCTCTATACTCACCAAGGACTCCCCCACCTGTCTTCCTACCATGCTATCACTCAGTACTTTGTCTTCACCCACCCCACCCCATCCAGCGCCCCGTCTTTATAGACTTGAGGTATTTATAGTTGTGGGTCTCTGGGGCAGACAGGCCTCTAAACTAAAAGTTTGTGGAATGAACAAAAGTTTGGAGCAAAGGGAGCTATTTCTGTTGTTGGCTCCTCCATTGCTTGTGTCAAAGACACTTAGCTAGGAAGGGAGATCCAGGTGCAGGTGTGTTACAATGTAATCCTCAAGGCACAGTCTGCATGTCACATGATAAAGAGTTTGTTTCCAAATCTACCTGTTTGGAAAAGAGGTGAGAAATGCAGTCCCATGACTAAAGCCATGTTTTGGAACAGCCTGGTGGTGTTGGAAAAGGACCTGACCTTGCTGAGAAAGGAGCTAGGGCAGAGCTGACTGTGAAGAGGCGCGGCTCTCAGGAGGGCAGTGACAGTGTGGAAGGCTCACAGGCCTTAGGATTTCAGCAGGCTGGCCATTCCTCCTGTGCAGGGGACTTTCCAGTACCTCTCCCGTCCCGTTCATCTGAAGTGGAGTGAAGCCTGTGCCATCAGGCTGTCCTCTTGACTGAACGGGATGGATTATGAAGCCACATCTTTGGCAGGCAGCCTCTGTGGCTGAAGAAGGGGTGAGGTGAGGCCTCTAGTGCAAAGGCACTAACCACTTGGTCACTATCCGGCTGCGGCTCAGTTTTCCCACGCTCCCTCTGTGTCCTTTCCACCTGCCTCTGTTGCTTTTCTACTGTTATGGTAAGACACTAGGACCAAGGAAACTTATTGGAGAAAGAATCTATTGGGATTTACAGTTTCAGGTGAATACATGACCATCATGGTGGGGAGCATGGCGGCAGGCAGGCAGGCAGGCTGGCACTGGAGCAGTAGCTAAGAGCTTACATGGGATCCACAAGCATGAAGGAGAGAGAAAGACAAGAAAGAGAACACTAGGAAGGGAGCTAGCCAACTGGGAATGGTGAGGACCTGTTCCCAGTGACACGCCTTCTCCAACAAAGCCACACCTCCTAATCCTTTCCAAACAGTTCTACCAACTGAGGACCAAGTATTGAAACATGAGTCTCTGGGCTGTTCTTATTCATACTCCCACCCAGCTCTACCTCCTGGCCAGAGACCTGCTGGAATGCCACTCATGACGTAACAGTGAAGCCAGTCCTGAAGAGCACGGTTTCCTTTCAGCCCCTCCTCGCCCCCTTCCTCTTCTGTGGCAAAGGGCAGAGCAAAGACTTTACCGCAGACGAAAGATGTGGAGTTTTGAGTTTCCCTGCACCATCTATGGCTTCCCTGATCTTTGGTATTACCCTGGGCAAACCAAGGGCAGTGCACTGTGAGCAGAGGACACATCCTGTGACAGACAGGTCGCAGGCAGCTCCTGGGAAATGTCATCCGATCAGCAGCATAACACTTTGGGGAACTGAAAAGCATTTCTTCCCACATGTTTTTTGTTTTCTTTAAAAATACACACTTCCCGTCTTCAGTTCCTTTAAACTTTAGTAGAGGCTTGTGAAGTGTGGAGCAGCCTCGAAAGAAACATGCAGGTGACATCTGAGCCAGCCTGGCCCATCTCCTGAGAGAGTTCACCTGCCACAGAAGACACCTCCATTAGACCATGTGCTTCCCCACCCCACCCCCACTCTTAGCAGAAAGCCCAGATACGGTCTGTGCGTGCGTGTTCTGCCTTATGCTGGCTGCACTGCTCCGGCGTTGGCAGTCCATTCTGGCCACACATTTTCTCCTTGGAGCTTGCCCTTCCTTCCTCAGGGTCTTTGCACCTGCCCTCCTCACACTATCCCCAACACTGCTTAGCTCTTCTCCCAGCTGCGTCAGTTTCCCTACTCCAGCTCAGATGCCATCTCTTGGGAGATGCTCGCACCATGGACCCTCAGTCAAGTAGCCATTACCCTACGGACCCACTCTATGTAGACCCTACTGTCTGAAGTGATCAACAGCTGTCACGCCATCCATCTAACAGGTGTCAAGTAGCGTTTTCCCTGCTTTCTGGGAACTACTGCTGAGACACGGAGTGCCTCCCATTCCAGACACATGGAACTGTAGGAGAGGGAGCCAGCCAAAGGTGCTACTGAGAGCCAGCTCTTCTTGGGTGAGAACTTGAGGGTGCAGAGAGGGACTCTGAGACGATGCAGCGCAGTGTCTGTGAAGACAAGTCACAGCCCCTAGCCCTCAGACTGAGGGAAGTGGCTTCTCCGGGAGCGCCTCTCGCAGTGGCCGTGCCTGCGCAGGGTCTATGCTACTGTGTGTGCTGCGTCACCCTAATGTCACCCACCCAGCAAGCCAGAGGCCGTCCTCAACTCAAAGGTGTCTCTAAGGGTGAGTGTTAGTTCTTATTGCAGTTTTCCACAAAGCCACTGCCATGTGGAGATGGGAAGCTTGGCCCAAGAAGCTAAATCTGGACCTTGAAGACAAGCCCGCCTGACTGCTTAGTTGGCTCTCTAGCCTCACTTGCACCCTCTCTCTCCGTGACCGAGCCCCACAATGTCTGAGGAATGTGGTTTGTAAGTCTGTATGACAGCAGCCAGCCAGCAGATAGGCTAACAGAGAAAGACTCAGGCTAGCTAGAAAGCCTCATCTCCTTGGGTCTGGGCGAGCTCAGTGAGGACAATGTGCACTTAGCATACAAGAGAGCCTAGGTTGGATCTTAGCATTAAAAAGAAACAGTGAAAAAGAGCCTGCTGTGGTGACCTTCCTGTAGTCCAAGGTTGCCCTTGGTAAGCAGACAGTTCCAGCTTAGTCTACCTGAGTACCTAACTTAAAAATGGAGGGATGAGGCCAGGTGCAGGGGTGATCACTTTAAGCTCAGTCCTCTGGAGGCAGAGGCAGGCAGCTCTCAGAGCGTGAAGCTTACATAGTGAGGTCAGGCCCACCAGGGTTACCTAGAGTGGCCCTGTCTCAAAGCACCCAAAACCAAACAAAACAAAAAAAATGAAAAAAATTTTAAAAACTCAAAACTTAATTTGCCCTAAGGGGTCAGAAGAGGGTGTCAGATCCTCTGGAATTACAAGGCAGCTGAGCCCATATTATAGATGCCTGGAGAAAGCCTCGTGTGCCTAGCCCCAGTGACATCCTCGGTCCCTTTGAGAGGGATATGAGGAGAGGTTGTTGGCTCTCCTTGCCTCCGTGTCCCTCTAGTTCCAGCACATCCATGGACCTCTTGCCACAGCCCACAGCACTGTGTCTGTCTCCTCCTGCAGGGGCTCTTTGAGCAGTACCCTCAGTACCTCCATGACTTCTGTGGGTCTCAGTTTAGTGTTCAACTGGAGCAGGCTGGCCTGCTCTGCTGAACTCCTGTTTTATTTATAAATGTTTTTATTCTGCTCAGAGGGAGCAGGTCCTTGTCACCCAGAGTGGGCCTGTGGTGGCTCTGTAGGATTTAGCCCCAGAACCAGACTCTGATGTAGGAAATCGCGCTGTGTGGGTATGACTGAGGGGAGACAGGCAGGTGGGCTGCTGATGTTAGAACACTGCAAGAGGGACCCCACAGCTGCCCCAGAAGGAGGTGCTGACCAGGCCACAGGACTGGGCCTGCTCTCCGAAAGGCTTTCCCACTGGGACACACAATGAAAATCAATTTAATATGATTATAATGCTTGCATCAATTTTGGGTTTTGTTTGTAGTGACAGATATGCCAGATATTAAACTCAAGGTTTTAGTCATGGCTAAGTACTATAACACTTAGCTACACCCTCAGACCCAGAAAACCTTCTCTTAATTAGGGCTTAATATGAAAAAGGCCCTGTAAAGACTTACCAGTGGGGGCTGGAGAGACAGCTTAGCAGTTAAGAGCACTTGCTGCTCTTGCAGAGGGTGTGGCTTCCTTCCCAGTGCCCCAAATGATTGCTCAAGGCTGCCTGTAATTCTAGTTCCAGGGGATCCAGTGTCTTTTTCTGGCCTCTGCTGGCACTAAACAGTTGTGATCCTCTTTCAAACATGCAGGTGAACACTCATATACATAAAATAAAAGTAATTAAGTCTTTTTCTTTTTTCATTTTTTTTTTTTTTTTTTTGAGACAGTGTGTCTTTGATTCTGGCTGTCCTGGAACTCCCTGTGTAGACCAGGCTGGCCTTGAACTCACAGAAATCCACCTACCTCTGCCTCGAAAATGCTGGGATTTAAAGGCATGAACCACTATACTTGGCCTTTTTTAAGTGGAAGGAAATTCTGTTGCAGAGTACGGTGGTACACAGCTGCAATTTTACAACTCTGGAGGCTGTGGCAAGATGATCACAGACTTAAAGCGAGAATGTGCTGCAAAGCAAGACTGTCATTTAACACAACACAACAGAAAGGCAGGGGCAAGAGAGGTGGGTCAGTGTTTAGGGCACTGATGCTTCTGGAGAGGAACCAGGTAATTTAAAAAAAGAAGGCTAGGGGAAGATGAGGGAGCAACCGTCTGTGGGAGACGGAGCAGCTCTGGAGGCACTGGCAAGGGTCCAGCAATATGAAGGCACCTGACACCACTGAAGCATCTTTTTGTTTGTATTCTATGTGCATCTTGCCTGCATATATGTCTAGGTACCACATATGTGCACCGTGCCTGTGAAGGCCAGAAGTGGGGATTGGATCCCCTGAAACTGGAGTTCCTGATGGTTGTGAACCACCATGTGGGTGCTGGGCATTGAACCCAGATCCTCTAGAAGAGCATCCAGTGATCCTAAACACTGCGCTATCACTCCAGTCCTGAAGTGCCTTAAACATGGTTAAAACAGAGGTTGAGGAGATGGTTGACTGGATAAGGTGCTTCCTGGGCAGCATGGGGACTGAGTTCAGATCACCAGAACCGGTACAAAGCTGGACTCAGGAGCATGCCTATGTAATGTCAGCCGTAATGCAGCGGTGGGTGAGTTGGCTGGAGACAGGCGAATCCCTTAAGCTCACGGGTAGCTAGCCTGGTGTGTACAATAGTGAATAAGAGTCCCTGTCTCAACAGGAGGTGGAAGGCAGGGACCAACACTCAAATTTGTCTTCTGATCTCCAACAAGTATGTGGTGAGATAAACACCCTCACACAAAGATTGTTTTAAAATGGTGTTTAGCATATATTTTACCAAACAGATAACAAGCACAAAATCAAGGTGTTTTCTTAGATAGTCCTACACAATAGGATTTACATTATAATTCTTCTGCTGGGTGCGGTGGTACATGCCTCTAGTCCCAGAGCTTGAGGACAGCCAGGGCTACACAGAGAAGCCCTGTCTTAATGAAAAATGAAAAATAAAACTATTTTAACTCAGTAGCATTTTCTTTTTCTGCTTATTTTCTAGTTGAATTTTCTAGATGCAAGAGAAATCAGAGTGGTGTGAATATTTACCAAAAGTGACTGAAACAGACCCCTGTGGCATTGTTGGGCAGTTCTACCATCCAGGTCAGAAAGGTCAGCACAGTGTGTGTGGGTGAATATTGGGCTTGTGTTCCCAGGACAGCAGCCTTTGGTGGAAGCTTTAGAACCCAAATCAATAGGCTGTGGTAGGGACTGTGTACCCTGCCTTTCCCCTCCACTGCCCTCTCCTCTTCTTTTCTCCCCTCTCTCCTCTTCTCTCTCTTGTCTTCTTGCCAGAAGCCAAACCTAAGGCCTCATGCATACTACACAGGTGACCTACAGCTGAGCCCCAATCCAGCACTTGTTTTTTTTTTTTAATCTTACGTGTATGAGTGTTTTACCTGTTTTACCTGCATACTGCATACATGCCTTTTTAAAAAGATTTATTTTTATAATAACTTTCTTATTTTTTGAAATTATAATGTAATTACATCATTTCCCCCTTCTTCCCTTTTCCTCCCTCCAAGCCTTCTCATGTAGTCCCCACTTGCCCTCTCATCTTCATGGTCTCATTTTCTTTAATTGTTGTTACACACACACACACACACACACACACACACACACAC
>JADRCD010112594.1:0-14510 GCA_019843815.1 Montemys delectorum
GTTCATGCCTAAGGCAGATGACCTGGTTGACAAGCTTGCCCAAGCTGACTATATTAATGCCTCAGATCAGTGTAAGAGGAACTAGCAGCCGTTTGCCTTAACTAATCATGTTAAACCTGTTGGCAAGTTTTGTGCCTGCTTTTCAGTGGCATAACTGTTCATCAGCAGGGTGAAGGGAGAAGTGAATGCAAACTGCTTAGAATTCAGGTGTGCATTTCCCTTATTTAGTACTTGAAGAATAGATGAACTTTATCTTGCTGCTTTGTTTTTTTTGTTTTTGTTTTTCAATGCACAGGCTGTTTCTCCAGGAAGAAAAGCTTTCCAAGAACAGTTAATATCTTTCTATTTAAAAGAAAAAAAAATATGAAACGGCAAGGTGGATCTGTCCATTTTAAGGATTATGCAGTGAAATGTTTAAACTACCTATCCGGGTCACAAGCTTTTGTGAAGAAAGTGAACACTTGATCCAAGTTCAGAGGCACAGGTTATTGAAATTAGATTCAATAGGAAGATAAGTGTTTAATTAGTAGTTAAATCTTGGGGCTTATGACTGTGATTGTGAGATTCATGTTTAAAATTGATTAGCCATGTTTTTATGTCCTATGGCCAATAATTTTAATCACCTTTGTATCAGGGAGTAATTGGAATTTTGAATAATCTCCAAATTGCAAGAGCATTTTTTCTTCAGAACTCCCCAAACACATGTCTCTACATGATTTTGTTATATTAAGTTTGGCTTTGCCTTCTCATTTCCTAAGGAAATAATAAATCTTACCTGTCAAAAATAAAAATGATGTTGTTATCAATAATATCAACTCACATTGAGATTAAAAACCAGAAGTGGTTTTATGGTTACTTTTGTATATCTTTACATTTCTCTTTAGATAGGTCTTAGATTAGCTTCTATGTAAATCAGAAAGGTTTTTTTATTATAATGATTTCACTCTCAGCTATTATCTGTCTCACTTCTGGAGAGAATTCTGTGTTTAAATTATGACCCAGTTCTCATGAGAACAAGAAACCATGACACTCATTATCCATGGGCTTCTATATTGTCTCTTGTCTACTAACAAATGAAAGAAAAGGAGTTGACTTCACCGCTCCACGTCCAAGAGATATATTCTTGCCATTTTTCCTTTTATCCACTACTTGACATAATAGATGCCCATTCTCAGCATCTGTGAAGGTGTAGGTTTCTTCTTAAATAATTGTGTCTGTACTACTATGTGGTTTTCATCAATATTGCTGTGTAGTATAGCTCGAGGTCAGGGATGGTGCTTTCTCCAGAAGTTCATTTATTGTGGAGAATTGTTTTGGCTTTCCTGGGTTATTTGTTTTTCCTTATGAAGTTGAGAATTGCTCTTTCTATGTCTATGAAGCATTGTGTTCAAATTTTGATGAGAATTGCATTGAATCTATAGATTGCTTTTGGAAAGGTGGCTATTGTCAGTAGGTTAATCCTACTGATGCATGAGCATGGGAGACCTCCAAACCCTGACACTATTCCAGATGCTATGCTGTGCTAGAAGACAAGAACTTAGCATGGCTGTCCTCTGAGAGCCTCTATGAGCAGATGACTGAGACAGATGCAGATACCCAACCATTGGATGGAGGTCTGGGACCCCTATGGAAGAGTTAGGGGAATGATTGAAGGAGTAGAAGGGGATGGCAACCCCATAGGATGGCCAAAACTGTCAGCTCCCAGAGACTAAGCCACCAACCAAGGAGTATACACAGGCTAGTCTAAGGTTCCAGCACATGTGTAGCAGAGGGATGTCTTCTCTGACCTCATTGGGAGAAGATGAGCCTAAATATGTAGAGACTTGATATGCCAGAAAAGGGGGATCCCTGAGGGTCAGAGGCTCCTGATTAGAGGTAAAAGGGAAGTAGATAGGGGTAAGTACTCTGGGGGGGGCACTAATAGGGGATTTACATTTAGGATGTAAATAAATAGAATAATTAAAAAGAGAAATATAGAACAAAGAAAGAAGAAAGTAAGAAAGGAAGACAGAAAGAAAGAAAGAAAGAAAGAAAGAAAGAAAGAAAGAAAGAAAGGAAAGAAAGAAAAGAAAGAAAGAAAGAAAGAAAGAAAGAAAGAAAGAAAGAAAGAAAGAAAGAAAGAAAGAAAGGATTGTGAAGTTGGATACTGTCAGTGTAATGGAACGTAAGTGCAGGCAAGCTGAGAGTGATACCCTGGAAGGGTTTATTTAGAGCTATACACTTCAGTATTTACATCTGGCATCTTTCAAGTTGCATAGACACATAACGATTGACGAAGAAAATATTAATTTTCATTTTGCTCTCTAAGTCAACAGTGCCTCAAATCTGAAACATGAGAAAAACATCTGATATCAACTTGAAATGTGTTCTTGAATATGAACAGTCCACTTTGCCAAACTCAGTGGATAAAAACAAGGTATAAAAAGGCCAGAAAATATTGTAGATTCTATCAGGGTCTCCTTATGGGTGGGGCTTACGTCACTTTTTATCCCTTGCTGCTCTAAAATTATATGCTTTAAAATCAGTGGAACATGATTGTTGAAACACTTGTTACTTTTTAATATCTTTCCTTAATTTTAATTATAGCTCAATCACTTTATGATTTAAAACAATTTAATAAATGCTGAATTTTTGAATCACTGGAAAATGCTTAAATGTTCTTGTCCTTTCTAATTAAGAATGTTGCTTAAATAAGAAACAGGGACAAGGCTGGAGAAAAGAATCAGTGGTGTAGAGCAGTTGTTGCTCTTGCAGAGGTCCTGGGGTTGATTTACTTCTATATGGTAGCTCACAACCACCTGTAAGTCCAGTTCCAGGTGATCAGATGCTATATTTTGGCCTTTTTGGGTACCAGGCAAAAAGTTTATGCACAGTTAGGCAAGCATATACATTAAAAAAAAAGAAGCATACATGGAGAGGGATGAAAATTACCCCAGTAAACTTTCTGTATTTGCCCAGTCCTTGAAACTTATATCCCATCTAACATACCACATTTGTTCTTAACTTGACCATGAATAGAATAATATTTTAAATTTGGTAGTGTTTGCTTTGCATCCTATCCTGCATATGATAGGTTTTATTTCTATTTGTTTTCTGTATCCCTTGTAATCTGTAACAGAAAATCTCATACACACGTATATTAGCATAGTTTGATGAGAACTGACACTACAGTTTCTGCTAATCCTGAACTATATGGTAGTTATGAATAAAAAGGTAGTTATACATAGAGCAAGATGCAAAATAATGGTGGCAGCTAACGTTTGTTAGAGGTGTAACTGTGTCATGTCCAGTGTTAATGTCTCAGACTGTTCTCATTAGCAATCCACTTAGGTATGGATGTAGGAGACTACCTTCCTACTTTCATCCACTCTCATGATTTTAAATGTGGTGATTTCTAAATGTAAGTTTCTAAACTTATTTTCTAGGTCCCAGAGTTTTACATTTACAAAAACATGTAAAACTTGATTCCTAATACTTGAATTTTCTTCATCACAAGATGATGATGATGAATGATGATGATGATTTGCTCAGGTAATTACTTTTAAGGCAACCTTGATTTTTTTTGGTTCTGCCAGATTTAATAAACAGCAAATCTTATAGATTGTACCTGCGAACTCTAAGTATCCTTCACCCATGTGGTTAATGGTCCTTCTAGAATACTACTAAAGGACTCACTTGTATCCCCCACTCCCTAAGCAGCAGAGCATTCTAACTGGACTTCATATGGTTTCTTCTCTATTACACACTATTTGACTCAAATCTGCCTAATGAGTTCCTGGGGCTTAAGACACTCTAGAAGGATTGGGGCAACATAGTCTATCACTGTGCTCTAATTTCTTACTAGATATAAATCATAGGAATACTTTCAGGTAAATTTGAATTAATCACATGGAATTCACTTCAACAAGAATATGATGCAATTCTATTTACTTAAAATATTTTTTTTTAAGATTTATTTATTATTATACATAAGTACGCTGTAGCTGACTTCTGATGTACCAGCAGAGGACGTCAGATCTCATTATGGGTGGTTTTGAGCCACCATGTGGTTGCTGGGATTTGAGCTCAGGACCTTTGGAAGAGCAGTCAGTGCTCTTACCCGCTGAGCCATCTCTCCAGCCCCTTAAAATATGGTTTTAAATGTTAACAAATTCAGATAAATTGAGATCATGTAACTTTTCTCATCATAATGCAATAAAAATTAAAAAAAAATAATTGAGTCTCATCCACGACACAGAGAAATGCAACCTTTGAGCAGCCATTCCCGTGAGTTTACATCCTCCATGTTTTTTTTATGTACTTAGCACACAGCAGATGACACATGAGAGTTCACCTTTTACGTAGCTGTGTGGAGGCAGAGGACTTACAATTTATAAGGAAAAAAAAAACAAGATAATTTCTTTTATCCTACATTTCTAGTGAAAAATTATTTGATTTTTCTTAGTCATTGAGTATTTCAGGGTATGTTAAACATGGTAGCTATGATTAAATATTAGAACTTGAACTAAAAATACTTGAATTTTTCTAAATCGTTCCTGCTTAATTTCTCAGAAAGAAATGATACATGATTAGCAGTAGAGTAGCAATATCTAAGAGCCATTTCTTTATATAAAATATCTTAAATATTTATATTGAATATCCCCAGTAATGATGATTACAGGTTGTTTTTATTATTATTATTTATGTTTAAGTAGAGGCTCACAGCCATACAGTGGACTGAGCACAGAGTCCCAATGAAGAAGCTAGAAGTACCAAGGAGCTGAAGGGCTTGCAGCCCCTTAGGTCAAACAACAATATGAACTAACTAGTACCCTCAGAGCTCCCAGGGACTAATCCACCAACCAAAGAGTACACATGGTGAGACTAATGGCTCTAGCAGCATATGTATAGTAGAGGATGGCCAAGTCAGTTATCAAGGGCTAGAGAGGCCCTTTGCCATGTGAAGGTTCTATGCTCCAGTCAGAGGAATGCCAGGGCCAGGAAGGGGGAGAAGGTTCGTTGGTGAGCAGGGGGAGGGGCGAGGGAACAGGTTTTTTTTTTTTTTTGTTTTGTTTTGTTTTTCCCCAGAGCGGAAACTGTGAAAGGTTACAGATTTTTGTACATGGCCAACATAATGATTGGCAAGTAGATGAGGTTCAGGCTATTGGAAGGGTTGGAAGGAAGTGATTAAGGATGTGAGATATATTCACTGAAGTGGATATAGACCATTCAACTTAATGGTTTGCTCAGTAGTTAAAATTTGTGAAATGATTTTATTTTATATTTCAGTAATGATGACATATTTCATATGAATGAAATTGAAATAAGGGACATTAATACTACTTAGTAGTATGCACATGTGTGTGTGTATGTGTATTTGTATGTGTTTTGTATACACAACCTAAGAGTTATGCAAATGTTCCTTATTGGTATGTTATATATTTTTCATAATCTTAATTCATAATGATTAATTTTTATTTTTTCCTTGAAATATATACATACATATGCACATACACATATACATACATACATACATACACACACATATACATCACACACACACATAAACATATATATATACACACATACATATATATATTGATGATGGCATGTATGTATAAGTCAAAAATGAAATACTGCTATCAACTTATTTTTATAAAAAGTAAATTAAGTTGCTTCAACATCAATGTTTAAAATAAAGACCTCAATCTTTAGTTATTATGAAACTTTAAGGTAATATATTTTCAATACATTTAACATTACAAACAATCACAACATGGCTTTAATTTAAGGCTGTGCCCTTTAATTAAAACTCATTTTCTGAAGAAAACAAAAAGGCTTTCCTTATAACTATGTAGATTGATTTTATTATATCAAAACACCCCTATGCTTTTATATCACAAGAGTTAGCAAGAAAAAAGTGACTTGTTAAAATAATGACGAGCAACTAAGAACCTAATAATGAAAGGAATTATGCCTCATTTTTCATATTTGTGAGACTCCACAAACACTGCATGCAGGGATCTGTGAGTGGAAGTAATTCTCCCAGTACCACGGCTGTTCTTATGACTGACAGGTACTATCAGTACTTCTGCAATAATGGTAGATGTATATAAAGAAGCACATGCATATTTCGTGGACTAACACGTTTGCATGCTTAATCATTCTAAACAGATAACTCTAAAGCAAGCCAATCAATAAATAATTATAATTAGATTTGGAACACTTGTAGCTTCATAAAAACCTTAGATGAGCAGAAAAAATCGTGAATACAGAGGGATAATTAATGCACATCTTAATTGTAGAAGTCACTCAGATACTCACATTTCCATAACTGTTGAGATCAAGTGTACCGAGAATATATATATATCATTATTTTGTAGGAGAGAATAAGCTAAATATGAAAAGAAAAAATATTTAAATTTTGAATTGACATGTTCAAGTAAAAAGTGTGTACAATCTTAACTTCTTGATTGTGGGCATTTTTGTTATATTTTTCATTGTAATTGTTTCCAGTATATTTTGATTCCGTTTTGCCACTGGCTTTTAGAGTTACAACTTACTCTTGTTAGTTCAAGTAAAATGTAATTTTTATATGTGCAGTAATTCATTTTCAAAGCAATTAACTTTCATTAGTCCATTTGTGGTTCTGTTGTTGCTAGAGGAATATTACTTGGCAGAATGTCATCCAATTTACTGTAGTATTCATAATTTTCTTGACACATGAGTTATAGATATGAGCTTACCTAAAATGAATGTATGGTGTTTCATGATAGCTGGACATTATCTACAATAGAAACTGTGTTTACTAAGAAACCTGTTATTTGAAACAGCATTTCCTGGTTATCTCAGGATAACACTGTAAATTATGTGTATTATTTAGAATACTAAACAAATATTTTCAGGAGCTCATCAAGTCCTTGACTTGCAGCTCTGAAACTGTGCAATGTGACTCAGAGAACAAATCCTATTTGTGTATATATTATAGAATTAGACTACACCAAGCCCAGAAGGCAGATACAATCATTCTTTGAACTGTACAATAAATCCTGCTGTTCTGAAAAGCTTGAAAGCCTATTTGCATTTGGCAGAAGTAATGAAATGCATCTAAGTAGATTTAAATATGCAGCATTCATAAATATCAGCCAAATATAACTATTTCCTTAGTGTGATCAGGTGGGCTCCTCACATTAAGCTATGCTTCTCTAGTTAGCTCTGGTGTATTTTTCCCATTTGCAGATCAGCAAATATGAACCATTAGCAAACTTGAGAGTGAGTTGAGCTTCAAAATTATTGTGTGGAAATAAAGAGGAATTACTTCATTTTCAGCAAACAAACACTTAATGAAAAGTCTCATACAGTGCTAAGAATTTCAGATCTATTTTTAGTTTCATCAAAGATAAAATAAAAATTCCTTTTCTCATGTGTCTACAATTCCAAGAGGAAAATGAAGAGGAAAATCTATTATCCAAGGTGGATTTACATGTTTACCTATAATTACAGAACGCTTCTTCTACCATGACAACTCTATCTATGGACATTGGGGAATATAGGCTTTTGCTTTTTTTTCTTTATTTAATAACAGGTTTTGAATTTCAGATGGAGCTACACTCACAAAAATCTTCCCCTGCACCAGAGCAGACCGAGAGCAATGTCAGAATTAGCATTCCTGCTTCATGCACAATTCCAAATGGAGATCTTTATTCAAGCAGAGAGAAATCCTTCCCTTCTTTCAAGAAGCAGAGAGCAGAAGGTTGAAGTGGGAAGTGCTATATGTCTATTTGTTCTAAGTCGCACTCGAAGGACCTAAACACAGTGGCATCAATTAAAAGAAATGCCCTTCTGAAAAATAAGGGCCTCGTGTTCATCACACCTGGCTTCAATTCTCGTCACAGCTGATGTGTACAGGAATGATTAGAAATCATATAGATACTGATGAGGAGTGAAAGGAGGGGTACTTAAAATTCTGCTGCACCTTGTGCTCAAAATATCTCTAGCAGCTTAGAGTCACTCTTAGAAACAATTTAGGAAACCAAGCTTTTTCGCCTGAAAAAGCTTAATTTTATGAATATTCTAGATACATGGAGCCAGATTGAAATTTTTAAAACTGCAAACATAGCACTTCCTTCTATATTATGTAACAGGTGTAACTAGAAAAATATCAGAGAAAAAAATGTAAGTTGAACACATATTTCCTGGAAAGTACAGCTTTCCCTATGGGAAGCTAACTGTTATATTGGCTTATGTTTGTTTGGTTTTTCATAATATCAATTGGAAAGTGAGTCTAGCTTTTGAATGTAGTAGGCAGATTATACCTTCTGTGTTTTACCCAGGAATACAATACTCAGCATAAGGATACCAGCTAGAAAATAATTCAAAAGCTAATTTTATTGGGAATGGATCAGTACCATCAACTGTCTGAAGGCACAGCATGACACAAAAGCACTTGGCAAGTTAGAAATCATTTATAGAGTGGCTTCTGGGTAAATTATTACTTAAACACAAAGTTTGTAGTCAAACAATAGGATCATGGCATTAATTTTAACCAGTTTTCGAATATATCCATTTGAATCTCACCCTAAATAAGAATTACATCAAAATGATCTGTTACTGGTCAATAAATGGAAGAGGAAGACTATTCTGTGAGTCAATTTGATAAGCAGTATGCTTGCAAGAAGATTACACATAAACAGTTGCCTGATTTGACTCCTTATTTACTCATCTTTGCATGCTCAACTGATTATTTGTCATGCATATTCTTTTTTTATTAGATATTTTCTTTATTTACATGTAAATTTCTCCTTTCCCAGTTTCCCCTCCAAAAAACAAACAAACAAACAAACAAAAACAACACGAACAAACCCCTGTTGCCTCCCCCCTCCCCATGCCTGCCACCCCTCAGAGCTCCCAGGGACCCAACTACCAATCAAGTCATACATATTCTTATGAAGGAATTTTTTTTTCTGTTTTTAACCACATGCATTTTTATATTTTTTAATTTTTAATGTTGACCATTGTCTACTCATAGATATGTGTTTGATTGGTTGTAATGTGTGCTAAGGGAGTTGTTTGAAAGACATGTAGAGTTACCTCATAATCTTTCTCCTAAGTCTCTCTGTTTATATTTTTAACTAAAGACCTTCAATACCTTTCCATTGCAACACTGATAATCTTTCTTCCCTTGCTCTGTGCTTTTTATTGTTAATGTGCACTTTCTCCCACATTGATGAGTCAATATGTATTATGCTTTACTTCACCCAGAATATAACAATTTGTGGTTTGGTCAGCTGCCTTTTATATTTTTGAACCCTTAATAATATACCCTACTATTGACTTTTCTGATCTACATTAACTTGTTACTCTGAGACCAGTATTGTCATCTGCTGAAGCCTAGCTCTCATCTCTAGACCTACACTTTTTGGCTTTATTATATATCTAGTCTTGATTGTCACCTTCTACAGAATCTATCAGTCTTTCTCTGATAAATGTGACTACAGAAAAAAATATCATGTTGGCTATGGTCTTTCTAGTTGTCACTCAAAAGGTCTCATAAGAAATTGTATATACTCCATTGTGTAAATAAACCATAATTTCTTTGTCTATTCTTCAGATTATGAACATCTAGGTTTTTGTCAGTTTTTTCCTACTATTAATTAAGCTGAAATAAACATAGCTGAACAAGTGTTCTTGTGGTAGGATGGATCATCCTTTGGGTATATATGTCAAGGAGTCACATAATGGGTCTTGGGGTAAATCAACTCCAAATTTTCTGAAGAACTTCCATATTGATTTCTCTGGTGGGTGAACATGTTTTCATTCCAGCCAACATTGGAGTAGTGTTCCTCTTTCTCCACATCCTTGCTAACATGAGCTGTCAGTTATGTTTTTGATCTTAGTTATTCTGAAAAATGTGTCACATTTACACAGTTGAATATTGCTCAGCTGTTAAAACATGGCATCTTGAAATTTGCAAACAAATAGATACAACTAGAAAAAAGTCACTCCGAGAAAGGTAACCTATATCCAGAAAGAAAAATATAGAATGGATTCACTCATAAGTGAATATTAGCAGTTGAGTCAATGATTTTCAAGATACAATCCATAGGTCTTGAGAGATTAGATACAAAGGAGGGTTCTAGGGTGGGATGCATTGATCTCCCTGGAAAAGAGAAATAGAATAGCTTTTGTGGGTGGACTTGGGCAGATGTGGATAAGAGTGAGAGGTATCAGGTAGGGAGGATGGAGGGAAAGATAGTTGGAACGTGAGGGCGTTTGTGATCTGCCTGGAAACCTAGTGCAGCAGATACTTCCTAGAATCTAGTGAAGACTATTAGCATTGACAGATGTGGAGTCTAAACTAGCCATCCTTTGCGGCCAGGCAAGGCTTCCAGTGATACAACTGGACTGCATTCAGTTGAATTGTTGACATCCTTTGGAGAGCCCTATATGACCCAGAGGGTCACTCTCCCAAAACTGATAGACTCATTGTCAAGGACAACATCCACAAAGCTCATTGATCATTGAGAGATTGAGCTGATTCCTTCATGGAGCCTTCTCTCCCATGTTTTAATCTCTTGGCACAAGAAGGTGCTCTGAAGAACATAGAAAGAAATGGGGCATCAAGCCTATCACAAAACCTTCCATCTATAAGCTGTCCTGCCTCCAAGATGTGCTGTGGCAATGGCAACAGAACTCGTGGGAAATCAGCCAATCATTGTCTGGTTTAAACTTGAGGGCCATATCCCAAAAGGGAGACTATGCCCTACACTGCCTGGATGGCCAGAAACGAGACTGGATAGCTTCAAGACCTAGGGTAGAGTCAAACATGGCTGACACACACACATGCCCACAGAAACAATTCCTAACAATTGTTTGTTATACGCATAGATTAGTGTTTTGTCTAGTCATCATCAAAGAGACTTCTACCAGCAGCAAATGGGAGCATTTGCAGAGAGTTATAGCCTAGGAAGAGATAAACCCTCTGGATGAAGATACAACTTTGTACAAGTCAGAGGGGACAGAGGGCATCAGTAGAACATTGGCCATTGAATGAACTTGGCAGTGTTCATAAGTGCTCACAGAGACTGAAACAACAAGTATGGATTATGCATGGATTTGCACCAGGTCCTCTGCATATATGTTATGGCTATTAGCTTGGTGTTTTTGTGGGATACCTAAAGGTGGGAGTGGTTATATCTCCAACTCTTTGGACTACTCTTGGGGCATTCCCCTTCCTGTTTGGGTTGCCTTTCCCAGCCTCAGTATGAGGACTTTTGCCTTGGTATACTGTATCTTGTTTTCTCATGGTTGATTGTTGACTTTTGGAGGTCTGCTTCTTTTTTTTTAAGGGAAAAAAGGGGGAAGGAGTCTGGGGAAGAGAGCAGGGCAGAATGGAGAGAGGATAAACTATGATCAGATAAATTGCATAAGAGAAGAATCTATTTTCAATAAAAATAAATATAAATAGAATCTATCGTGCCCTGTTTATAGTGTAGTTTGATGAACATATAAGCAAAAACATTAGATGATATATGTCTTTTTTTAGCTCTAGAATTTAGTAGTCTTGTGGTAATTTACTAATAGGATAATAAGTTACTACTCTAATGTGCACTAGAGAGTTTATTATGATATGGGGAAATATTTTTGTGACATTGTATTATGAAGCACATGAAAGGTGTATATGTAGGGTGATCACAAGCGTATCAAAAATAGATTATATACTCATGTGCTTTAAAATTATAAGTGATAGCTTATAAAAGTAATTCAAAATAATTTGACTCAGGATTTCATCTCACAATACAGACCATATTAATAGATATATTTTTAGTGAATGTTGCATGTATTTTAATAATTCTGACCAACACAAGACTAGATTAACTGCACCTTTGTATCATAAAACTTCTTATGATCTTCATAATAAACAAATTTTGTGAAAATCTAGAAACTTGCTTGAAGAGCATCGTACACTTTACAAAACAAATGTGGAGAAATATTTGTGTCATTTTTTTTCTTCACATGCTCCATTCTAACATAACACAGTAGACTCAAGTGAAGCTTTTTTAAATCAGCTTGTTCTTTCTATTCCTAGATTACATATGATGTTCTAGTAATAAGACAGGATGGAAAAGTAATCCCATAAAGTATCACCATTTTATTCTGATTGGAACTTGGATCCCATGCTGTGTTTTCCAGTTACCATGCACGCCTTCATATCTGTCTCTCTTTAATCATTTCTTTATTTCACTTGTATAGATCTGTTCTGTCTAAACAGAGCAAATATGACTTTGAAAAAGTCTCCATCTCTGAAATGTACCTCTATCTCTAACTTTGTTTTGTCACATTTAAAACAAATGTTGATGTTAAAAACTCAATAATGTTAAATATTAATAACTATTAAAATATTATTAAGTAAATGAAATGTAATGACTGGACCT
Organism: Montemys delectorum; assembly: GCA_019843815.1. Lineage (NCBI taxonomy): Eukaryota > Metazoa > Chordata > Mammalia > Rodentia > Muridae > Montemys > Montemys delectorum. The sequence continues at coordinate 12,414 of JADRCD010112594.1, forward strand.
GTTGTGTAATAGTTTCCTCTGAAGTTAAATAAAATCTTTTGTCTTAAAGAAAAACTTGTTACCACATAGGATTTTGGAATAGACGTCAAACAGTAGAATTTTCTAAGGGGAAGTGACATATTGAATCTTGCAAGGGAGCTATATAAGTTCAAGAAAAAAAAAACACATAGACTTCAGCAGTCACTGAAATTGACCACATTCACTAGGCCCCTCCATCTCCAACCATGCACAAGCAATAAAGACTGCAGAAAGATTCCAAAACCATCCGAGCTATCTAGAAAAAGCAGAACAGCCCAGAGAGCATTTGAACACTATAGAAGAGGTCAGGCTAGCTTATCTGCCTGGAAAGGGCACTCTGTAACCTGTTCAACTACCTGCATGTGTAATAATGTGCTTCATGTTCCCAGCACTCACAAGTTGTTACTTGAGGTTAGTCTTAGTTCTTCAGCAGTCTTTGAGTCATTTCTGCTCCTCTAAGTAACTTCTAATCCATAACCTTGTAAATGACTCTATTAAAACATATTGTTCCACCAAATCATACTTTGGTGTTGTCTAATGTGTCTGTTGATGTGAGAAAATACCATGACCAAAAGTAACATGGAGTGGAAAGTGTTTATTTCACATACACACCATAGTTCACTGTAGAGGGAAGTAAGGCTAGAAACTCAAGGCAGGAATCTGAAGAAAGGAACTCAAACAGAAACCGTATAGGAATGCTGCCTTCTGGCTTTTTGTAATTTTCTCAACCTTCCTTCCTATAGCACTCAAGGCACTAGCTTACAGGTGGGAACACCACAGTGACCTGAGCCCTCTTATATCAATCATTAATCAATTGAGTGCCCCACTGGTTTGCCCACAGATCAATCTAGTAGAGGCATTTTCTCTATTTGCATTCCTTCTACCCAATGACTCTATAATTTACCAAATTGATTTAAAACTAGTAGCACAAGTCATATCTATTCTTTGGCCTGTCACTAAGAAGACAATTCAGCTATGTCGCCAAAGGAATACAGTCATTGACACCAGCACAGATTTCTTTGTATATAACTTGGTTTTTTGCATCTAAATACTGTGTTCAGAACTTCTATAGAAGGAAATTGATTAGTATCTTAAAATAATATGATTTAGAATTCTCCAAAATACTTCTTAATATGTTTTTACTCTGCCAAGTATGGAAAAGGAAAATAGAAAATTATACAAAGTGTTTTTTATTTCCGCATTCAAAACACCACAGCATGTGTTTTTGATTCACCAGAGACATGAACTCTGAAAATAGGAGCACATTCACCCTACCCTTTAATGCAGAATTATTTTTCAAGATTTGTTGCAGAGGATAGAGTCCAATAAAAGATGTCACACTCTCTACATAAAAAAGACATAGTGGGTGCTAAGCCAGTTGTGATTTTGAGGGCATACTATGATAGAGAATAGTCAAGAAACTTCCAAACAATGAGTTGTCCTCAAAGACTTTAGTGACTCCAACTTGTACCATACGTCAAGATTATAATAGTTCTTGAAGTGAACAGCTATTGGAGCTGTGAGCTGATAAATATTCTTAAATACTCTGGAATGGAGATGAAAAGAATAGGAACTTCTAAATGCATAGTGGGCCAAACTGAGTAGAGATGTTAACTATTCAGTAAAAACTCCAGAGAGGATGCATCTCTTTCTTGTTCTCCATCATGCTTTATGCTGACTATTTTCAAGCTCCTAGTTGGCATCTCAAAGACAGCATTCAATTAGCATCTAGAGTCATTTTCCATGATCTGAGTGCCCACATTAATTATACAGTCTATGAAAAATAACAACAAATCACTTTTCTGTCAATCGTCAATCATAAATAACAAACAAACAGACATTGCAGTCTTAGGATAATGTTAATGTTGAAATCTGTAACTAGCCAAAATGCTCAGAGTAAGTGATTGGGGAACACTCTGCACTAAATGGCGTATCAGCCCTTCCGAAGCCCAAGAATCATAGCAGAGGAGGGTTTGGAAGGAATGTAAAAGCCAGAGGATCATATATAAAGGACACAGCTTTTGCACTCTTTTTTCTTTCTTTCTTTCTTTCTTTCTTTCTTTCTTTCTTTCTTTCTTT
>JADRCD010112597.1:0-10789 GCA_019843815.1 Montemys delectorum
TGTCTGAATTACCTTATACAGAATGATATTTTCTAGTTCCATGAATTCGCCTGCGAATTTCATTGAGTCATTGATTTTTAATAACTGAGTAGTACTCCATTCTGTAAATATATCACATTTTCTAGATCCATTCTTTGGTTTAGGGACATCTAGGTTGTTTCCACCTTCTACCTACTGTAAATTAGGCTGCTATAAACATAGTGGAGCATGTGTCCTTGTTATATGTTTGAAAATCTTTTGGGTATTTACTCAGAAGTTGTATAGATGGGTTTTCATGTAGAACTATTTCCAATTTTCTGAGTAACTACCAGACTGATTCCCAGAGTGGTTGTACAAGCTAGCAATTCCAGCAGCTCAAGAGTGTTCCACTTTCTCCACATCCTGTCCAACATGTGCTGTCACGGGAGTTTTTAACCTCAGCCATTCTGGATAGTGTGAGGTGGAATCTCAATTTTGATTTGCATTTAGCTGATGACTAAGGATGGTAAACATTTCTATAACTCCTTCTTAGCCATGTGAGATTCCTCAATTGAAAATTCTCTGTTTAGCTCTGTACTCCATTTTTAACAGGGTTATTTGGTTCTCTGGAGTCTAACTTCTTTGAGTTATTTGTATATTTTGGATACAAATCCTTTATGGGGTGTAGGGTTGGTAAAAATCTTTTCCCAATCTGTGGGTTGTCCTTTTGTCTTAATGACAGTGTTCTTTGCCTAGAGTCTTGGAGTGATCAGGAATTCAAGTTCCATAAGTATAATAAAAGCAATGTACAGCAAACCAATAGCCAATATCTAACTTAATGCAGAGAAACTCAAAGCAATCTCATTAAAATCAGGGATAAGACAAGGCTACCCATTTTCTCCCTACATATTCAATATAGTATTCAAAGATCTAACCAGAGCATTTAGAGAACAAAAGGAGATTAAAGGGGTACAAATTGAGAGGAGGAAGTCAAGATATCACTATTTGAATATGATATGATAATATACATGTGTGACCCCAAAAGTTCTACCAAAGAACTCCTACAGCTGATAAACAACTTCAGCAAAGTGGCTGGATATAAAATTAACTCTGACAAATCAGTTATCTTCATTTACTGAAATGACAAATGTGCTGAGAAAGAAATTAAGGAAACCACACCCTTCACAATAGTCACGAATAATATAAAATCTCTAACCAAGCAATTGAAAAATATGTATGAAAAGAACTTCAAGTCCCAGAATGTTGGGCCCTATTTGTCCCTGGTTTGGGCCTTGAGGACAAACCTAAGCCTGGCTAGAGTTTTGTAAACTGTCTCAGTCACTTCCATACTGGAGTGACTCAGCACAACCTGCTTAAGCTTGCCTTTGCCTAGCTCCTGCTGTCATAGAGTAACTTTGTTGGTTCTGTCAGTCACCCCATATCCTTCATCAGCTTTCCCCTCCCCCCATGTCACTTCACCTCAGCAAAAAACTCCACCTCCTCTCTCAGCCATTTATAAAGAAAAGATTGATACAATAAAACAAGTTTCTGCTTTGACAGACTTCCAGCTTTGGGTAGTTATTCTCCACACAGTAGGAGATCCAAGCCACACATTTAACATCCCACTCATCCCTGAGAGACTCGGCTGGACCAGATTCTCTCACTCTCTCCTGGATCTGTCACCCAGCACTTGAAGAAAGAAATTGAAGAACTCAGAAGATGGAGAGACCTCCCATGCTCTTGGATAGGCAGGATAAATAAACTAAGAATGACCATCTTACTAAAAGCATTCTACAGATTCAGTGCAATCCTCATCAAAATTCCTATTCAATTCTTCATAGAATTAGAAAGAGCAATGCTCAAATTCATTTGGAACAACAAAAGAAAAACCTAGGATAGTGAAAGTTATCAATAAAAGAACTTCTGGTAGAATCATCATTACTGACCTAAAGCTGTATTACAGACCAATAGTGATAAGAACTACTTGTTGTATGTACAGAGACAGGCATGTATATCACTGGAATAGAATTGAAGACCCAGAAATGAACCCATACACCTATGGTCACTTGATCTTTGACAAAGGAGCTAAAACCATCCAGTGGAAAAAAGACAGCATTTTCAACAAATGGTGCTGTTTCAACTGGCAGTCTGCATATAGACGAATGCAAATTGATCCATTCTTATTGTTAGCATCAGGGCCTCCAAAGCCCATGAAGTCACATGGGGGGTCTCACAGGCCTGTTGCCAGGGTGACAGCTGCCACATTCCCAGAAACGATTAGGCTCACCTTTCACCTTTACCTGAGCCCACTACATATATGTGTATATATGTAAGAAAATGTCTTAATGATTAAATAAGTTTAATCTGTCTTAGTTTCAGAAAGAGTACATTTTGAATTTTCTGTAGAAAGTAATTTACAAAAAATTTTACCAAATATGTATACCTTTAGATTTGTATTAAATCAAGAAAATGAACAGAATATTTTATTTCTTTGACTACATATCATTCCATGTAATATGTAGAAAAAGAGATTATACAAGAAGGCAACAGATATCCACCTTATTTATTATCTGTTGTCATGGTAACTCTATCAGTCCATACATGCTAGTGGTACTCCCTAACAAAATATGGATTATAACACACACTCCAATACTTCCATTTTAGGAGACACATTTTCAAAATAAAATAGACTTTATGGAATATATTGAAACTGTCATAGTTTCCATTAAGTAATGACAATTTTAGTTAATGCTGCAACTGAAGGAGGAATTGTAAAATTGACTTATTACATTTTCTACTGACTAGAATTAAATGAGAATACATAGAAACCCTATAGATTTTTGTAATTTTATATAAAGATTAGATACAATTCTGGTTTTGGTTAAACCACAGTAGGGACTTATGTTCTTGTCTATAACAAACTTTAGAGACATAAAATAATTATCAATATCAGTGTCATTACTTTCTTTTAATTCTGTGTTCCAGTGGTATTCATATGTAGAGTAGGACTTGTCCTTACTCAGTTACACCTTAAAATGGGCAATGTTACTTATAAGATTTGATGGCCTATCATACCTCCTGCTGCAGACACTGTAAACAAGGAAAAAAATCTATTTGTGGATTTGAATATATATAATACAATGAATTGCTATTTATGACAAAGTTGGAATGTATTCTTACTTTATGTGGCTTCTTAATTCTGAGAGTTATGGATTGAAAGAAAATGCTAATGATTTAAGGTCAATTTTAAATCTGTATCATTTATAGTTTTAGAATAAATTATTTCTAGCAATAGATGAAAAATATTTTGAGAATGTCAAAGTGTTTGTTGAATAATATGTAATCTATCTTAACTGTGTATTTTTTAAAGCAAAATAAAATATTTAAGTGACTATTGTAATAATATTTGGTTTGGTTCATGTGAAATTAGTAAAATAAAGAATTTTATATAGCTTAATATTATCTTTTTGAATGGAGAAATAAGGATATATTGGATTATAACAAAATATAATTTAACCGCAAGTTTACAAATACAGTCCAGTCTTTATGCCCTTCCCAATTTGACGTCTGATTGTTTCTTGTCCTATACCTCCTCTCCACTTCTCCACAACCATGACCCCTTGTCTCCAAGAAGATGTTCCCACTCCCCATCCCCACACCACCAGACCTCCAAACTCCCTTGGACCTTAAGTCTCTGGATAGATAGGTATATCTTTTCTCACTAAGGCCAGACCAGGCAGTCATCTGCTGTATATGTGTCAGGGACCACATATATAGTGACTAGAATATAGGAAAGTTAAACTTCAAAGTAGGCAGAATGTCTCAGAGGGTAAGTGTACTTGTTTTCAAAAAAGGAGATCTGAGTTCAGTTGCCTGTACTACCAAGGTAGAAAAGTCACTGAACATGTGTCATGTTCTGAGTATATGCACAGAGGAAAAAATAAAATAAACGTGCATGTAGACAAATATACAAACAAAATGTTCTAATAATAAATTGAAAAATAAAACATGAAAATATCTTACAAAAGTACACATGCCTAAACCACCCACAAAAACACACACATGAGTGGTCATGAATTGGAACAAGAGAAAACTTATCCAGATATTCAAAATTCATTTGAGAATTATCGAAGGCCATTTTAAGGTCATAGCTTCTATTGCCACGCTTTACTCTGGAGTCTAGAGTTAACAGTCTTGTAACCTAGTTTCAACTGTTTAAGTCCACAGCTGGACAATTTACTAGGTAAGAAAAGATATATAGATTATTGTGAAAGGCGGAAAGGACAGAAAAGCATTAGTAAAACTCCAGCTGGCAGATGAGATATAGGAGCAAAAAAGAGAAAAGACAGGTGATGTAGACAGATGGCCAAACTAGGAGAGAGAAAAGATATTAATAAGAATCTGTCAGGTGCACACATCTTGTAGCTTATGGTCAGGCCCTGCAAGTTAAGGATGGAAGATATTAAAATCATTACAGTGCAATAAAGATTATGTGCAGAGTAAACAACAGTGAAAAGAAAGGCAAGTACATATTCATAAACATGTGGAAAGGAGATAATGCCATGTAAAAAACTGGGTCAGAAAGAGAAGAAAAATAGAATAATGTACATTTTATGTATCCTTTTTGGATGGTTATATCTAAGTCAGTATAAATAAAATCTGAAGCGTGGAGATGTCCTGTAAGTGATGGCATTTAGACAGATAGCTCTACCCATTTAGATAAGCCTCCATATGCTCCATAAGTTTAAGATCAGATCAGTTTTAAACCTATAAAGTTTTTTTTTTTTTTTTGCTTAAACTCACCAAGATTTTCAGACAGTGTGATCATCTCATGGCAAATATCAACTTGATCAGAATATTGAAAATGATGATCTTTACAAAAGTGGTAAACTCACCATTCAATAAAAATAAAAGAAGAATTTACTTATTACTTGTCTGATATGTATTAGGATGAAATTAGAAAAATGTGACTTAATATATTTTGTCTTCTTTCAAAGCTATGCATTAGTCAAGCAGACAAAGGAATGTAAATAAACAATTCACAAATTAACATAATTTATTAAATTAGTTCATGATAAAGTCACCCAGATTAATTCAAAGTTCCATATAAGTATACACAAAGTGCAAAGTAGAAGAAGTGAGAATGGTTCCTTAAGGTACTGAGTATAACATATCCCCACAGAAGTAGGCTAAGTAGAGATAATTAGTTGAGTACAGTGAAAGTAAAGACCAATTTAAGGTCTAACATAAAAGACATTCATTGATGGTTGTCTAGGATAGAGAGAGTTGGCAGTCCTAAGGTAGGGGAACATTAAAGAGAAAATGTCTATAAATTATGGTCAAGTCTCCATGGATGTATTCATGGCAGTGTAGACTATGAAAGTAGGGAACAATTTTCATTTGGGAGTTCAGATGAAACAAATAGGTGAATGACAGAGAATTATACAACTAGAATATACTCTCTCTGTAAAGACACAAAGAACTTGGAGTCTGAGCTCAGAAAATTGTGGGTATGGAATGATACTACTCATAGTTACTAGCTTCCAGATCTATTCCAGTTTTATGTGTAGAGAAGCAATAGATCATGGAGCATGTGCATATATTTTCTCCTTAATTAATTCTCAATACCCTGTCAGATATATGTTTATGCAATACAAAGAACTAAGACTTAAAAACTGAAGGCATGATTGAAACAAACATTTGATGATACAAACTTGCACTAAGAATAGCATTTGGAATGAGAAGTATGGATTTAATTAAATCAAACCAAATACCACTTCAGCTCATTCAACAATATCAGAAAAGGAAGCCATAACAAAGAGAGATGTTTTGGCACATCTGTATAATTCCTATATTTGTAGTGCAGAAACTGAGAATTTAGAGTTCAGGGCAAGCAAACTTTGATTACAAGAGACCTTGTCTCAAAAGACAACCAACTTCTATAAAAAAAAACAAAAACAAAAAAACAATATCTAAGACTAACAGTTATGGACATTGTCCTTTGCCATTTAATAAATTCAGAAGGTTGAAGTGATTTTAGGGAGTTGAGATGCATCTCGTGCTTTCTTCAAAGCTGCTGTATAGTTTTATAGGCATTTCATAACACAAATACATATACACAATTGATAGGTAAAAATATAATATACAAATATGTAATATAGTTGTATATATATTAATCATTGAACATTTCATATATGTACAATGTATCTTCATCAATATACTTTATAACTTCATCCTGATATTTGCTCTATCAAACCCTATAACACATCACTTACTCAGCTGCCTGTCATTTCTTTGTTTATATATGACTCACTGAGTCCAATTGGTGCTGTCCATCTTAACATAGATGTGAGGCTAAACGCTGAGTATAGAGGTAAGCCATAAGTGGCCACAAACCCCAAGAAAAATGTGCCTATGCCCTAAATAGTCATCAGTTGAGAATAGTTTCTGTCTTGGCTCTGGTTGGGACTTAAAGAAACCATTTCTTATCCATACTGGCATTATAACTGCCTTGATCTTGTCCATGTCTTCTGTAGGTAACCACACCTGCTGTGAATTCATGAGTGCGACAGCTATGCCACATCCCAACAGCTGCATTTCACAGAACCCTCATCCTACAGCTCTTATATTCATCCTGTCTTCCCTGTTGTGTGATATTCCCTGAAACCTGAGAGAAGGAGATTTATATTGAGGGTCCATTAATGGCTGCTCACTTATTCTTAGCCATTCAACTACTTATAAATCTCTGTGCTAACCACTCCTCACAGGGGGAAAAAAAGAACTCTTCAAGGAACAAACTTTTATTATGACAAGCATTGTAAGCAAAACAGTATAACCAATGCTATTGAGCATTGAGAAAATCACTGTCTATGGAATGTTTGTGTTAGCATGGAAGGTAATGAAAGGCCTCAAAGGTTTCTTCCAAGGTCCTGCTCTCAGTAGCCTTGTCTTCCCTAGCTTGGTTCACATCAATTCCTTTGTATAGTCTACTCTGATGTTTGACACCTAACTACGTTCAAAGCTTTGATTTCACTCACTCTTCCCTTTAAAATTTACATAACTCATATTAACTACCAGGAATTCTTCTCTACATTATGTTTTCTTCTGAAAATTTTAGTCATTTTTAATATTTGTCTGATGATATGGTCATATTTGTCCCTACTCATTTTTATATTTGTATGCATTTGAGTGTAGCAAAATTTATTCTTTATTTCAGTGTTTATCCTATTAGAAAAAATATGGTTTCTATTTTTTGTTTATGTTTAATGATACAAAACAAATTTAATTCTATCAAGTACACATTCAGTTATAGTCAGGACAGCAACTATGTGCATCTTTAATATTAGTAGACAAAGTCAAGTGGTTTCCAGAGACTCAGATCTGCACTTTGATCAGATTAAGGTTCCTGTTGTTATATATTAAAAGCTGCCCTTGGTATTACTAGTAGTTTTGTCTATTTTCATAAGAAAATATTAAGATACAATGGCTTGTCTCTGTGAATTTAATGGGACTAATACAAAAGTAAAGTATTCTTTAAATCTGAGTTCTCTTTATAAGTAGTCCATTTAATTAGTGTTGATTTTATAATTAACATATTAATGTGAAATTGATGTGACAATGTACAGAAAAATGCTGTCTAGAAAAACGAAAAAAAAAGACAATGTTATGTAATTATTTTATGATTTATGATTTAAATTTTATTCTGCTTTAATTTTTTATTAACTGTGTTCGCTTTGCTCTTTTTCATTTTTGATCATGCTTATAAATATTAAATAATAATTTGAGGCTTGGGAAAGGGCAATTTCCATATTTCAGTTACTTCCCAAATTATAAATTTTATATTATTTTTTCCATTTTATTTTTCTGTATTTCTTATTTACTCATTAATTTTCAACATGCTTCTTTCTTTCTTAAAAATCTGTTATTTATTTATTTATTTATTTATTTTAAACTGTAGATTTTCATGCTTCTTTCTAAATAAAGTTTAGTATATAGTTTTTGTCTCGAAAGCTTTTTAGTTTTGAAATATAGTAAAATTGTCATTATTATTCTCTCAAGTAGTCTATGCTTCTATGTTTTTCTGATTTTTTATTTGACTCAATGGATATTTTATGTAAATTTGAACATTTATATGTAAATTAATATACTTGTATATTTATATGTAAATTAATAAATTTAACTTGGAATAGGTTCATTATATTTTGTCATACTTATTATTTAATTGCTATACTGCTATATTTTCATAGTTCTATATGTTATTTCTATTCTTGAAATTACCAGAGTCCTACTACTTCTCTAACATGAAGTATGTTCTAAGCATAGAGTGTACACTTTAAATTTCACATATTTTTTTAATATTAGATATTTTCTTTATTTCCATGTAAATTTTTCCTTTCCTAGGTTCTCCTCCAAAAAACAAACAAACAAACAAGAAAAACAAGAACAAACCCCTTTTGCCTCCCCCCTTCCCATGCCTGCCACCCCACCCTCTCCCGCTTATTGGCCCTGGCATTCCCCTACACTTGGGCACAAAACCTTCACAAGGCCGAGGTCCATTCCTCCTATTGATGATCGAATTTGCAATCCTTTACTATACACATGCTGCCAGAACATTCAGGCCCACCTTGTATAGTCCTTGATTGGTGATTGGGTCCCTGGGAGCTCTGAGGGTACTAGTTAGTTCATATTGTTGTTCGTCCTAAGGGGCTGCAAACCATTCAGCTCCATAGAACCTTTCTCTAACTCCTTCATTGGGGAGCGTGTACTCAGTTCAATGGATGGCTGTGAGCCTCTACATTTGTATCAGTCAGGTATTGTCAAAGCCTCTCAGGAGATAGCTATATTTAGGCTGGCTTGTCCTTCCTTCAGTCTCTGCTCCTAAGTTAATCTCTGCAATTCCTTCCGTGGATATTTGCTTCCCCTTTTTAAGAAGGAATGAAATGAACACCTTTTGCTCTTCCTTCTTCTTAAGTTTCTTGTGGTTTGTGGGTTGTTCTTCCTGTATTCCAAACTTCTGAACTAATAACCACTTATCAGAGAATACATAACATGTGTGTTCTTTTGTGATTGGGTTACCTCACTCAGGATGATACTCTCCAGATCCATCCATTTCCCTAAGAATTTCATAAATTCATTGTTTTTAATAGCTGAGTAATACTCCATTGTGTAGATGTACCACACTTAATGTATCCATTCCTCTGTTGAGGGACATCTGGGTTGTTTCCAGTTTCTGGCTATTATAAATAAGGCTGCTATGAACATGGTGGAGCATGTGTCCTTATTACATATTGGAGCATCTTCTAGGTATATGCCCAGGAGTGGTATGGCTGGGTCCTCTGGTAGAACTATGTCCAATTTCCGGAGGAACCTCCACATTAATTTCCAGAGTGGTTGTACCAGTTTGCAATCCCACCAGCAGTAAAGTAGTGTTCCTCTTTCTCCACAACCTCTCCAGCATCTGCTGTCACCTAAGACTTTTATCCTAGCCAATTTGACTGGTGTGAGGTGGAATCTCAGAGTTGTTTTGATTTGCATTTCCCAGATGACTAAGGATATTGAACATTTCTTTAGGTGTTTCTCAGCCATTTGTAGTTCATCAGTAGAGAATTCTTTAATTAGCTCTATGCCCCATTTTTCAATAGGGTTATTTGGTTCTCTTGAGACTGACTTCTTGAGTTCTTTTGTATACATTGGATATTAGCCCTCTATCAGGTATAGGGTTGGTAAAGATCTTTTCCCAATTTGTTGGTTGCCATTTTGTCCTATTCACAGTGTCTTTTGCCTTACAGAAGCTTTGCAACTTTATGAGATCCCATTTGTCAATTCTTGATCTTAGAGAAGAAGCTATATGCGTTCTCTTCAGGAAATTTTCACCTGTGCCTATGTGCTCAAGGTTCTTCCCCACTTTACTTTCTATTAGTTTCAATGTATCAGGTTTGATATGGAGGTCCCTGATCCACTTGGACTTGAGCTTTGTACTAGGAGAAAGGAATGGATCAATTTGCATTTTTCTACATGTTGACTGCCAGTTGAGCAAGCAGCATCTGTTGCAAATGCTGTCTTTTTTCACCTGTATGGTTTTAACTCATTTGTCAAAGATCAAGTGACCATAGGAGCATGGGTTCATTTCTGGGTCTTCAATTCTGTTCCATTGATCTACCTGCCTGTCACTGTACCAATACCATGCAGTTTTTATCACAATTGCTCTGTAGTACAGCTTAAGGTCCGGGATTGTGATTCCACCAGAGGTTCCATTATTGTTGAAAATAGTTTTGGCTATCCTAGGTCTTCTGTTATTCCAGATGAATTTGCAAATTACTCTTTCTAAGTCTGTGAAGAATTGAGCTGGTATTTTGATGAGGATTGCATTGAATCTGTAGATTGCCTTTGGTAAGATGGCCATTTTTACTATATTAATTCTGCCAATCCATGAGCTTGGGAGATCTTTCCATCTTCTGAGATATTCTTCAATTTCCTTCTTCAGAGACTTGAAGTTCTTGTCAAACAGATCTTTTACTTGCTTAGTTAGAGTTACACTGAGGTATTTTATATTATTTGTAGCTATAGTGAAGGGTGTTTTTTCCCTAATATCTTTCTCCGCATGTTTATCCTTTTTGTAGAGGAAGGCTTCTGATTTGCTTGAGTTAATTTTATATTCAGCTACTTTGCTGAAGTTGTTTATCAGGTTTAGGAGCTCTATGGTGGAATTTTTGGGGTCACTTAAGTATACTATCATATCATCAGCAAATAGTGATAATTTGACTTCTTCCTTTCCAATTCGTATCCCTTTGATCTCCTTTTGTTGCCTAATTGCTCTGGCTAGAACTTCAAG
>JADRCD010112707.1:0-11674 GCA_019843815.1 Montemys delectorum
AAACAAACAAACAAACAAACAAACCCTTAACTATAATTCTGTACTTTGCAAGAACTAGAGCAAGGAAGCCCCACACGTTTCTCTTTCAAATGATAGAGGGAACTCCAAGCCTAGGTTCCTATTAGAGAGGAGAACCCCAGGAAATTTCCCAGCTCGCTTGCCTTGGAAACCCCAGAAGTTACTTAGGTTTGCAGAGGAAGAACATCAGCCTGTATGAGTTGCAGCTGAGATGGACTGCCATGTGAAAGATGGCATTTGTGGCACCTTGAATGATCACAGTGGATGCTGGATGACATTCACTCGTTTTCCTGATGAAATAATGATACTCTGTTGCATTCTTGCACCAAGAGGCTCATTGGAATCACACACCACAAGTCAGCCGGTGGCCAAGATGTCCTGAGAAGGGAGCATCTAGAGAGAGAGTCACAAAACTCCCTTGCTTAAAAACCTGAGTCCTCATTATCCATCAGGGCTGATCTACCTACAGCAGGTCAGCTGCTTGCTGGAGGCACTGACTAGAGGCATGGAGCAGGCCAGGGGCCATGAATGCATAGCACTCAAGTCCCTTGAGTATCCACAGGCCAAACAGGAGTTTCCAGGAGGATGCTGAACATTGGAGGTTGCAATGACATGAACAGATACGTGTACACCAATGTTCACAAGAGCATCAGAAGGCAGAAGCAACTCAGACTTCTGTCTAGTAATAGACGGAAGACCAAAAGTGATATGTACATTGCTCTGATGTTTAATGTCCCCCAACAGGTGGGCGTGGAGGGTGTTTTGTCCCCAGAAGGTAGCATTATTTAGGGAGGTGAGAGGAACTTCAGAAGCTGGAGAAAGCACGCCATCGGAGTGTGCCTCTGAAGATGGACTGTCCTGGCATCTGCTTCTCTCCTATCACAGCCCTGTTTCCTGGCTACTGCAGTGTTCTTGATGGCTCGGCTCCACCACCCCTTGCCTGCTGGGATGAACTGAGACCTCTGCAAACGTGAGCTAAGTCATCCTTCCTTGGGTTGCTCATCTCAGGGCCGTCATCAGAGCAGAACGCGCAGACATGGTGTGATGTTAGCAGCTGGAAGGAAGAAAATTCTGACACTTGCTGCTACCCCAATGAAGCTGAATACCTTGGGGAGTGAAACTGACGTGGGATAAACACAGAGTAGCAGAATTGGCATTATAATGTTATGAAGGATTTACTAATAAGATTGCCTAAGGGGCATTAAATCACACCAAGTAGAATTCAGCTAAGGGAGAGGCCTCCACACACCCCAAAGCTAAGTGGTAGGCTAATTAAGCCTGTTAGAGATAAGCAAAATTAAGTGATGCTAGGATGTAAATATCTGTTCATCAGGCCTGGCCAGACATTAGGCCCATCCCCAGAGAACATATTTCTAATAGAAAGTTTAAGGGAGCAGCACAAGGATACAGCCACTGTTAAGTCCCGGCTTGTCATGAAGGCCCTGTGGTGGTTTGAAAATGCTTGGCCCAGGAGGTGGCACTATTAAGAGGTCTGGCCTTGTTGGTGGAAGTGTGCCACTGTGGGAGTGGGCAATGAGACCCTCCTCCTAACCACTTGGAAGCCAATCTTCTCCTGTCTGCCTTTGGATCAAGATGTAGAACTCTCAGCAACTCCTGCACCATGCCTGCCTGGATGCTGCCATGCTTCCCACCTTGATGATAATGGACTGAACCTCTGAACTTGTAAGCTAGCCTCAATTAAATGTTGTTGTTATAAGAGTTGCCTTGGTCATGGTGTGTGCTCACAGCAGTAAAACCCTAACTAAGACAGGTCCTGATTCTCTTCTTAAGGAAAACATAGTTTTGCCAGATGGGATTGATAACCTGGGTAATAACTATTCAAAAAGAACAATACTTGTATACTTAAGAAATAATCCTGGCAATGTCTTTGCTGTATAAATCTCTCATCTAGCCAAATGGCCAGACTTGGAGTCTCCTGATCTGTTTAAACTATTCAAAGCCTAGCTTCGGGTTTCAACCTAACAGAGATTTAAGGATAACAGAATATGTAAAATGCATAAGCCTAAGTTGTATACAAGTTATTGAGATCTTCTATTCAAGGCCAGCTCCCATTTGAGCACTAGCCAGAGCTGGACATGTGCTATTAAAAAGACCTTTCCTTTAGGAAATCTGTAAGTGTACGGAGTGATTTCTCACTGGAAAGCACTATTATTTCTATAACAAAATACGCCAAACACAAAAAGGCAAATATTGAATGACTGCACTGACCTTTTCTTATTCGATTCTCTGTCTAATTTCTCAAGAAACCCACCTTGCTGCACTCACTGCTCCTGGAATTATGTACAGATGCTTTTCTGACTTTACCTGAAGGGTTAAAGTCTCTCCCTAAAGGGAGAAGAAGTAACACAGAGAAACCAACTTCAGTGTTGGACACTGAGTCCATTTAGATGAAAGCCAAATCTTCAGTGGCACCGAGCCATCAGAGGTTACCTAGGGCCAGCGGCTTTGGGAAGGAGGACAGACTGACTGTACATGGAATGATGGAACTAGACACTCCATCTTCCATGGGCTAGAGGACACTTAAATGTGTGTGTGTGTGTGTGTGTGTGTGTGTGTGTCTTACATATATTTGTCAAAACTAACCTTAAGGGATGCACATCTTCCTGAGTGTCTGTTGCACCTGACTACAGTTGATTTGAAGTCAAGAGAAGGGTATTGCTCAGAGGGAGAATTAACATTTAGCATCTGTGAAGCTCCAACAGCCCAAGCACTGTGCCAACTACAGAGAACCAAACTGCCAACTAGTCGGTGCTGAGTCAAGTCCCCTGAGCAGTCACTGGTGGCTTCCCAACAGAAGCCACAGCAGGGGAGCTGAAGGATGTTGAGGGGGGTGAGCTAGCACTCAGAACCTGCAGGAGGCCAGCGCTGACAGTCACTGGGGATTGCACTGAGGAGTCTCTCTCTGGCCCTTTGGCCTTTTGGCCGAATGCTCCCTCCCAGCCTGCTTTTAAGAAACACCTGAGGTGGGTGGGTGGGGCAGCACTCTCTCAGAAGCAAAGGGGAGGGAGGATGGGGTGAAGAACTGGGGGAGGGAGCTGGGAACGGGAGCAACATTTGAAATGTAAATAAATAAAATAACTTCAAAACTAAGTACATAAATACATAAGAATCAGAACTGCCAATACTGTATTACTCAGCCACCTCCAGATTTTCTTCTCTGTTCTTTCTCCTCCCCCAGCCCTTTTATGGTTTCTGAGAGCCAAGCAGCCTTTCCTCCCCATCCTGGTCTAACCTGAAGCCAGCTAGGGACCCCTGGAAAGCTACACCCTCCAAACCTTCCCTTCAGGCTATTCTGGGTGTGGGGTGGGGAGAGTCTGGGAGTCTGGAGAAAGGACCATGCCAGAAGGCTTGAGTTTGCTCATTCAGAAAACCAGCTCCTATATAGAAAGCTCTGGCGTGCTGCTGCTATCAACCCTCTGTAACCACGCAGCCCAGTGGCTCTAAGGTAAACACGAAGACCCACCTGTAAGCCCTCGCTCTGTCACCTAGTCCCTGTGCGGGCTGTCGGCAAGTCACTTACTCGGCCTGACTCTCCATCTATAAAATAAGGCTTGTGGTCTCTACCTCACCAGGCTACTGAAGGGACTCCTTGAGAATACAGGTCAGGAGAATATAGCAATGGAAGTTTCCTTTACCAGAGTGAGAGACACCATGCTCACAATGGAAATATACCAGGTCAGCTGAGTTCACGTCAATATGCAGAAGTAGGTCCTCAAAGATTGTTAAAAGTTGAGAGAGAAGCTCCTTTGAGCAATGCAAAACATGCTCTGGGAAGTACACACAGAGGTGAGGTTCAAACCAGGTGGGAGGCTGCAGAAGAAAGGGAGGGAGGAGGGTACAGGCTGAGGAGGGCAGGTGTGATTAGGGCAGGAGCCAGGAGGTGGAGAAGGGGATGGAGGATCCAGAATAACTGCTGGAGATGCAAGAACTGGAGGCAGGGCCCCAGCGAGGCCTTGCCACAAAGAAGGTGTGGAATAAAGCCAGGTCCCTAGGCAGTGGGGATACTGCTGAGCTGAGAGAAAAACTCAGGAAGTAAGAAACTGGCACCAAAGGCGAGAGAGCTCACCGCCAGAGACCCCAAACAAGACCAAAGACAGTCTGGGCAGAAGTAGCTAGCTAGCAGTGAGCTGGCTCCAGCGCTGGCTCCTAGAACTACAGGATGCAGCAGGAAGCAAGGGGATGGAGGGGGCGGAGTTAGGAACCTGACTCAGACTCAGCTGGGCATGTGTTGGTACACAAGGGTCCCTCTACACGTGGCCTGTACTCTAGTACGAAGTGGCTTGGGGCTGAGGAAAAACACACAGTAGCCACACGCACACCGACAGGGGGCGTCTCCATCTTCCTCCTCCTGTGCTCCTGATTTCAAGCATCAGTTTACCAGTCAGAGCCAAGTCTGAGAGGCAGGCACTGTTAACATCACACCTGACAGGTGAGGAGCCTGGAGGTGGAACTAAACAGGAAGCACGCAGCCTGACCACGGATGATTCGTGACTCCCAGGATGCTGGCGGTCCTTCTCCTCACATCTCCTCAGGGGGAAGATAGTCTCCTCAGAGCAGCTGCTTTACCACAGATTGTATGGCGGAGAAGAAGGAGCCGTTGGAGGTGCCCCAGACCCGCCCAGACATCTCACAAGTCCCACTGAAGGCCTTGTCTCCACTTCTCAGGCCTTGGCAGCTGCCTCTAGCACGTGCGTAGGATTCTGGGTTCTCCTTACAGAGGTAAAGCACAGCCTAGACTTGATGGTAGGAATCTTGAGAACAGAGTGGGACAAAAGCCTAGGGTTTCTTTCTAGGTAATAGACTCGCTCTACTGAAGGGTATAAAGGAGTTCCCATCAAGCCCAGCTCCTTGGGGATGTTTCTTCCTCGCTGGGGAATTCTCCAGCAACCCACGTTAGCATCAGGACATCTAAAGCCTGTGGCAACGCATGGGCGGGTCCACAGACCTGTTGCCAGGGCAACAGCCACCATATTCCCAAAATCCACTGGGCTCACCTCCCACCTTTACCTGTGGCCATTACATCACGACCCATATGTAATGGGGAACATTCCTCCATCTCTCTCTCTCTCTCTCCCCTCCTCTCTTTCCGCACCACTTCCCCCTCTCTCCCTCTCAATTAAACCTCTTACACGTAAAACCGTTTGGGCCTATAGTGTGGTATGTTCTGACGAACCGTGGCCTCTCCTTAGAACCCGTTATCCCAGCACGGTTCTTAGAGCGGCCTGTACTTACTGATCCATGGTCTAGCACCTCATCTAGGCAAGCCGCTGCTGATCTAAAGTACAGAAGACCATTGCCACAGCCCTCAGAAGGAAAACCACTGAGTGGACATCAGTCCACGGCCCAGCCTGCAGGACTCTGCTTGAGAAGCAGGACTCCCCAAGTCCCCTAAGGAAGAACACTTACACAGCTCCTCACGGGCAGGAGGTACTTCTTGGCGTCAGACCGTAGTCTTCACCAGAAGAGTCCCCTTTGTCATCAACCCCTGAGAAGCCAAGATACGCGCTTCGAGAACATGGTGACACTGGATGGCATGCTAACTTCTCCCTCCTCAGTTTCCTTGATTCTAAGGTCATTTAGTCTAGGCTCCACCTCATAGTTACCTGGCAACTTTCAGGTATACCTGACTCACTATAAAAGGGGCTGCTTGCCCTCTCCTCTCTCTTGCTCTCTTGCCCTTGCTCCCTTCCTCCTCTCTCCTCATTCCCCTCCTCTCCTCTCTCTCCATGTGCTCATGGCCGGCCTCTACTCCTCTCCTCTCTCTTCCTCCTCTCTCTCTCTCTCTCTCTCTCTCTCTCTCTCTCTCTCTCTCTCTCTCTCTCTCTCTCTCTCTGCCTTTCTCTGTCTCTACTACCGTCTCAGCTCCCCTCCCCGTGCCCTGAATAAACTCTATTCTATACTATACCATCCATGTGACTGGTCCCTCAAGGGGAAGGGACACCTCAGCATGGGCCCACAGAGGCACCCCTTCCCCCACACCTTACCACACAGCCACCAAACATACCTCTGGCTTCTCCTATCTTTTTATAATATATAACAATGATAGGAAAAGTTGTTGGGAGGGCTGTGTGTCTGAGGCACTTGGCTCTGTCGGGCATCTAATGCTCAGGGAAGGGCCTGTCACAGGCTAAGATCTCAGTGAGCAGAAGCCACAGTCATGACCGTGCTCCCACATAGGGCAAGGCCAACTTGCTAGTTCCTTACAGTGTACCATGAGCCTTGACGTCAGAGAAAGAACTGTGACCAACAACTTGGTCTACTTTGGCCTCTATGCAGAAGACCTTGTCTTGCTTCCCAATCTTTCCAGTAACTGCTCCTAACGACTGACAAGCATGTGACAGAACCAATAGTTCCCACTCTTGCCCCTCAAAGGCGTGTCAGAGGTCACTGGGTCATTCCTCCAAGCCAGGTGTCCCCTAGGCAGCTTATGGTTGATTGATAAGACAGGCCACATCCTCTGTAGGCAGAAAAGCAGGAAGCCTGGGATGCACATCACAGAAACAGCCTGGTCCCAGGACCGGGTGTGTGTGTGTGTGTGTGTGTATGTGTGTGTGTATGTGCGCACGCGCGAGCTACATTGGATTGTGGGGGCGGGGAGAACTGTGATTGAGTTCTGTGTCTCCTCCTCGGGCCTCACAGAAGCTGGGTGAGAGTGGGTCGTCTTCTTCTTTGTGCTCTATGGTAAGGGAGCATCCTAGACATTCCCATCTCCTGACACTGCCCTTGGGGGAGGACTGAGCTGCCTTTAAAAGACTGAGCCCTCAAGGTTCAGCAAGCAATGCAGTATTCCTTCAGTGCTTGGGACCTGTTCCTTCTGGACCTAACGTGGTCTTTCTTTCGCCTCAAGGAGCCGGAGGGCAGAGGACTGTCTTCCGTTTCCCCCCTTCCTCCCACTCCCCACCTCCTCTTACACAGAGGCTTCCTGGAAGGACAATTTCTCCCTCTGAGGTGTGCCAGGAAAGAGCTGCACCAGGTCGGGGCCGTCAGATTCCAACAGAGCCAAGTGACTCAGACCTGACTAGATTCCTGCTCCCTGTTCTCATTCAGAACAGACGGGAGCTAAGGTTTCTCAGAGCCAGCCCCTGTTCTCTTCCCAAGAAGCCAATGGACAAAGACTCTTCCCACCTCTTCCCATTCCCTGACGGCCTTCAGCGTCTCTCTTCCCTTAAACATCCCTAATTCAGACCAGAATGCCCTCACCCACCCTCATCAAAGCTTTGGAAACTTGTCCTTTCCTCTTTCTCTCATAAAATTTTTAGCCTGCTAAGAAGAATACGAGACCCTCATTGCTACTCTCTGCTTTCTAGCCTGGCTGCTGATACTGACCAAACCACCCCTGGGCTAGGCTGTCCCGGCACACACCTCCATGGAGCCTCAGAAGATCAGAGTGCCATAGGGGAGGGGGTGGGCAGGAGGTCAGGAGCAAAGGAGAGCTTACCACCTACCTCTGCTGGCTTGTCCTGAGTCTCCACTGGTGGGTGCCTTCGTTAGGGACACGCGGGTGCTGAAAACTGGCCTTTCTTAGGCCCTAGGCCTTCTGAGTGAGTAAACTGAAGCCTGAGTAGAATCCCAGCAAGATCCTCTCTCCTGCGTGCTGGCGTTCTATAGAGCCAAGACAGCAGCCTTACCCGAGGAGGAATCAAGATCATTCTCAGCGCCCCTACTCCTCCCCGGCTCCTACTTGCCACTTCCCAGCCCTGTGTCACATAAACAGGGCTTTATTATCTCAAGCCCACCTCGTCCTCTGAGAGTTCTGTAAATGGAACCCCACACAATAACTTGTTTATTAATAACGGCTTGTCCCCTCCCTCAGCCTGGCTCACTCACTCACTCACCACTGCGTACCCCCCTCCCCATGCATAATGGAGGAACTGTGCAGCCTATGACACAAGCCGGGCTGTGCTCTTCAGGCCGAGGGGACAGACGGAGTAAGGTACCAGCCTGGACCAGGCTCCTTAAGGTGGGGGCAGCGGGAGCAGACCCCCGTTAGAACTCAAAGACGTAATGTTGTGTCGGGTGGGGGTGCTGTGTGGCAACCTTGGAGCCAGCCCTGCCCTATACGCATGTCCCATGTGACCCCATGCCAGGGTTATCCAACACCAATCCTGTTCTATCCAGGGCAGGCAAGGCTCTCCACAGCCTCTGCCCACTGGCTCAAAAGTCTGGGGGCAGACCTCTCTCTTCCATTCAATGTGCCATGACACTTCTGCTGACCAAACACCTCCAGTCCCTACAGTGGTCCTTCAGGAACCTACTTCCAACTGGCCGCCACCCTGTTTTTCCCTCTGATGGGCAAGCTGGGGTGGGACACAGTTTCTCTGGAGAGCGGGAAGTCTAGAACATTTAAAGGTCTTAAAAATGTTTTTGCCCACTGGGCAATGGTGACGCACGCCTTTAATCCCAGCACTTGGGAGGCAGAGGCAGGCGGATTTCTGAGTTCGAGGACAGCCTGGTCTACAGAGTGAGTTCCAGGACAGCCAGGGCTACACAGAGAAACCCTGTCTCAAAAAAAAAACAAAAACAAAAACAACAAAAAAAAAGTTTTCATCCTCTGTTCCATAAAGTTCATTTCTGGAAGTGGATGTTAAATGAAAACCCAAGGAATCAAGAATGCTTAAGTCAGAGCTCACTCAGAACCCGTGGGAGCAGAGTCCCAGGCCCTGCCGACACTGCACGGAACCTGGGCATGCTTTAAATTCTCCCCACACCGCATATAATTCCTGATATGTTTTAAACAATGTGTAAATCATTGCTCTACCATATTACTTAAGGAATAGTGGCAAGAAAAAGTCCACACAGGTTCATACAGACAGATTTTTTTTTCTGAGTGTTAGTTGGACCCATAATTTCAAACCCATATATATGAAGGGATATTTCCATAAAGGCAAAAAAATGGCAAAAGGAAAAAAAAAAGAACGGCAATTATAGAGGTTAGCTATTGCTAGGGAGAAATGACAAACAATTACAGTATATCCACAGTTTAAAAGAAAATAGAAATTATAAATTCTGAAACCAAAGGACCTGGGTTCAAAATCTACTTCTGTCTTTTAAAGACTGTCTTACTTTGGGCAAGGTACTCTAGGCCTTCGATTCCTTATTTACATGTTTAAGTACACGGATTCAGTAAATGTCAGTGTCTGAGGTATATGGTAAATACTTTAAAAGATCAAACCCTCATCATCATAAGCAATGAAATACAATGACAATATAGGATAATATCTTAATGAGGTGGAAAACAAGTGGAAAACAGAACAATTGTCACCGAGAGCAAAATTATAGAAAATGTGCATTTTCTCTTTTATGTTTATATTTTCTAAGTTTTCTGTAGTGGACATAAATGACCTTTGTCCATAGGAGTATGGCAGTTAGAGCACATTGAAGATGATGGCTTCAACTTTGTATATGGCCATCCCTTGGGACATATTCACCTGAGGTGGCCTGTCTGCCCACCACACCAGGAATCACAGACTCAAAAGCTTTTGCCTTTGGCTCCTCTAAGACCACATCTTGCCCCCAAGCCCTGCTTCTCTCCAGGGTTGGTGATGAGCCATTTCTCTGGCCTACAATAAACATGGCTAGTGACATTTGCGGGGGAACCGGGAGTTGGAGAAAAGTATGTGGGGTGGGGGTGTTAGCTTAGGGTTAGAGCTGAAACAGAGCAGGTGTGAGGGTTCGGATGGGCAGCTGAGTCTGTCCCCCTGCAAAAGCAATGCCTCTTCCAGATGAGTAGGGAGGGCGGGGGGAGAGGGGCTGATTCCCAGCCCAGAGTCAGCCCATATTAAAGAGAAACAGATAGGGGAAGATTAGCTCCCGGGGACACTGGGTGGGCATTCAGGTGAATGAGTTCAGGTCTTGGTGGCTGGGGAGCAGGGAGACCCAGAAGGCAGCTGCCGCACCTCTGCCTCTCTACTTCCCCCGCTGCCCGAGTTCAGCTCAATATTTCTGCTGTATTTTTGCCATTCCCCTGGCTTTTTTCCAGGCAGCCCACCAGCCGTCTCTCAAAGCCTCCTGGAGGTACGTCTCCTTTCCCAGCTCAGAGTGGAAACGGGGGGGGTGGGGAGGACAGGAGTGGACAGGAATGTGGGCAGAGACGAGAGCTGCCAGCCCCACCTCAATGTGGGTCACATTCGCAGAGGACAGCAGGAATGCCAATTCAGAATGGCTGCAGTGACAGCTGGCGGGCCCTGAGGAGCCCTCACGGTATCCTGGCCAGGCAGCTGATTTGTGTGTGCCCAGCTTTCCACCCTCAGGGGCACTCGCCTTCTGGCCACAGCCTCCCCACCCCGCCCCCAGTGACCTCATGCATCAAGTCCAACCTTTTGGCTTTTTCACATTAGGATAGACTTGTAATGTCATGACTTAAAGGACTGCTGACTTTGGTGGCCCAAGACTGCCAGGCAGAGGGGACAGGAGTAGGCTGAGCAAGCCAGAAGCCCTCCATCCTTGCCTGTCAGCTAACAGCTGACCTCTGGGTACATACTCTGGTCCAGTTAGGGAATCAAATGTTTTTATAATAGAGAACTCGCTGTCATGACAGATTCTGTCCGAAGAGCTTAAGTAGAGGTTGGGTAGCTCCCTTGGAGCTGTAAAAAGCCTGACACTGAAGGGTGGTGGGCTACAACCAGCCCTGAGGTTTTGTCCAGGGCTGAAACCTAGAGTCCACAGGTTGGCAGCAGCTGTGGAGAAGTCAGGCGTTGAAGTTAATGAGGGAAATGTGCTATTGTGACTGTCCACTTGATAGGACAGAGAAAAGGAGGTAAAGGGACCGGAGCAAAAGCGACTAAAGAAACACACTGCTGGGAATGTGTGTGAGGGTGTTTACAGAGAGGACCAGCTAAGGGGAAGACCTGCCCTGAACGAGACCACAGTCTGTGGGCCTGGATGGAATCAAGGAGAAAGGGGGAAAGCTCTCTCAGACAGTCTCTGCTCCTGGCTGCTGTGGTGTGAGCTGTTCTGCTCCGCCACATCCCCATTCCATCCTGGACTGAAATCTCTGGAACCGTGGGCCAAAACAAACAATTCCTCTCTTAAGTTGTTTCTCTGGAGTATCTGGTCACAGTCACGTGAATGTCTGACCAATGCAGGTCTCTAAGAGCAGTCTCGGCCAAGTCAGGACCTCATGGGCCTGTCCCTGTCTCTGCCCAGGTGTGGCTCTCTGGGTCGGGCTGTGGCTGTGCCAGTGTGAAGATGTGCAGTTGTGAGTCTGTGGGAGGTACATCCTGTGTGTCTCTGGGGAAGGGGTCTGGTCTCTGTGTGTATGCCAGTGTGGTCCACTGAGTTTATTAAAGTGTCTCAGTGCACCTTTCTGGTGTGTGGGCATAGCTATTCTACGATATCTGTCTGTCTTTTGTAAGTATATGTCTTAGTATGACTCAGTATACATGGGTACAAGCCGCTCTCCGATGTATAGAGGCATCTCGATACACGTGTATGCAGCTGGGTTTACAGGCCATTGTTGGGGTGGTGGTAGATAAACTTGTGTTTTAAAAATGAGTTTTGCATGTATGCTTGTGGTATGCACGTCTACCTTGATCTGGGCATAGTAGCTCTGTCTCCATGTACATGGTGCGTGCACGTGCATGTGTGTGTGTATGTGTCTGTGTGTGTGTGTGTGTGTGTGTGTGTGTGTGTGTGT